>ONZH01005880.1:0-35950 GCA_900303285.1 Rhinella marina | reverse complement strand
CTATGTTCTAGTGCTTCAGGATGGCCGAGCGGACCTGCCCTGCCCTCCCCGCTCGCCCACAGCATGTAAGTTACGTCAGCTACCCCCCCCCCTTTTTCAATCTCCCCCCAATATCAGGATGACCGAGCGGTATTAGATTGTCAGCTGTAACATACAGCTGACAATCTAATGTAACGGCCAACATCGCTGCTGGCAGTGATGTCGGCCGTTTAACCCCTTCCATGCCGCGGTCCGTAGGGACCACGGCATGGAAGGGGTTAACAGGGAGGAAGCTCCCTCCCCCATCGGGCGCTGCGGTGTGGCCAGAAGAGAGGGAAGGAGCTTCCTCCCATCGGGACGCTGCTCTGCTGTGGCAGCGTCCCGATGGTTACCATGGCAACCGGACGCCATCCGGCTTGCCATGGTATATCAAGTCTGACCAGGCTCCTGCTAAATACACTGCAGTACACTATATAGTGTACTGCAGAGTATTATAGAGACATCAGATCCACTGGATCTTCAAGAACCAAGTGGGTCTGAGTCAAAAAAGTGAAAAAAAAAAAGTGTAAAAAAAAAAATGAAAAACGTAAAAAAAAAATCATTTTTTTCCATATATGCACATTTATAGCTGAGTAAAAATAAATAAAATAAAATAATAAAATACCCTAGACATGTTACTTATCGCCGTGTCCATAACAACTTACTCTACAAAAATCTCAGATGACCTAACCCCTCATGTGAACGCAGTAAAAAAAATAAAATAAAAACTATGTACAAAAAGCAATTTTTTGTCACCTTACATCACAAAAAGCGTAATACCAAGCGATCAAAAAGGCAAATTGCTCCCAAAATAGTACCAATCTAACCGTCATCTCATCCCGCAAAAAATTAGCCCCTACCTGAGACAATCGCCCAAAAAATAAAAAAAACTACAGCTCTCAGACTATGGAGACACTAAAACATTATTTTTTTTCTTTCAAAAATGATATTATTGTGTAAACCTTAAATAAATAAAAAAAAGTACACATGTTGGGTATCGCCACGTCCGTAACAACCTGCTCTACAAAAATCTCACATGACCTAACCCCTCATGTGAACGCAGTAAAAAAAATAAAATAAAAACTATGTAAAAAAAGCAATTTCTTGTCACCTTACATCACAAAAAGCGTAATACCAAGCGATCAAAAAGGCGAATTACTCCCAAAATAGTACCAATCTAACCGTCATCTCATCCCGCAAAAAATTAGCCCCTACCTGAGACAATCGCCCAAAAAATAAAAAAACTACAGCTCTCAGACTATGGAGACACTAAAACATTATTTTTTTTCTTTCAAAAATGATATTATTGTGTAAACCTTAAATAAATAAAAAAAAGTACACATGTTGGGTATCGCCACGTCCGTAACAACCTGCTCTACAAAAATCTCACAAGACCTAACCCCTCATGTGAACGCAGTAAAAATGAATAAATAAAAGCTGTGCCAAAATTCCCAATTTTTGGGTCACCTTGCCCCAAAAAGTGTAATAATGAATAATCAAAAAATCATATTTACCCAAAAATGGTACTAATAAAAATTTCAACTCTTCCTGCAAAAAATGAGCCCCTACACCAGACAATCGGAAGAAAAATAAAAAAGATATGGCATTCAGAAAATGGAGACACAAAAACATATTTTTTCTCAAAAATGCTTTATTATGTAAAACTAAAACAAACAAACAAAGAAAGTAGACATATTTGATATCATCGCGTCCGTAACAACCAGCTCTATAAAAATACCACATGATCTAACCTGTCAGATGAACATTATAAAAAACAAAAAAGAAATACAGTACCAAAACATCCATTCTTCGGTTACCTTGCCTCCCAAAAAAATAATATAGAGCGATTAAAAATCATATGTACCCCAAAATAGTACCAATAAAACTGTCATCTTATCCCGTAGTTTCCAAAATGGGGTCACTTTTTGATTGTTTGTACTAGGGTGCATCTGGGGAGCTTCAAATGGGACATGGTGTCTAAAAACCAGTCCAGCAAAATCTGACTTCAAAAAACAATACGGCGCTCCTTTCCTTCTGCGCCATGCCATGCGCTCATACAGCAGTTTACCACCACATGTGGGGAGTTTCTGTAAACCGCAGAATCAGGGTAATAAATATTTGAGTTTTGTTTGGCTGTTAACCTTAGATGTGTTAAAGAAAAAATGGACTAAAATGGTAAATCTGCCAAAAAAGTGAAATTCATTTTCCTTTAATTCTTGTGGAATACCTAAAGGGTTAACAAAGCTTATAAAATCAGTGTTAAGTAACTTGAGGGGTGTAGTTTCCAAAATGGGATCATTTATGGGGGGTTCTACTATGTAAGCCCCACAAAGTGACTTCAGACCTGAACTGGTCCTTAAAAAGTGAATTTTGTAAATTTTCTTAAAAAATGTAAGAATTGCCTCTAAAATTCTAAGCCTTCTAACGTCCCAAAAAAAATAAAATGACATTTACAAAATGCTGCAAACATAAAGTAGACATATGGGGAATGTTAAATAATAAATATTTTATGAGATATCACTTTCAATTTTAAAAGCAGAGAAATTGAAATTTTGAAAATTGTGAATTTTTCAAAATTTTTTGTAAAGTTGGGATTTTTTCATAAATAAAGGTGACGTATATTGACTCAAATTTATGACTGTCATGAAGTACAATGTGTCACGAGAAAACAGTCTCAGAATGGCTTGGATAAGTAAAAGTGTTTCAAAGTTATCACTACATAGAGTGATACATGTCAGATTTTCAAAAATAAGTCTGGTCACGAAGGTGCAAAATTGCCCGGTCATTAAGGGGTTAACACAGGTGTGGGTGTTGATGAGGACAGGGCTGGAGATCAATCTGTCATGATTAAGTAAGAATGACACCACTGGACACTTTAAAAGGAGGCTGGTGCTTGGCATCATTGTTTCTCTTCTGTTAACCATGGTTATCTCTAAAGAAACACGTGCAGTCATCATTGCACTGCACAAAAATGGCCTAACAGGGAAGAGTATCACAGCTAGAAAGATTGCACCTCAGTCAACAATCTATCGCATCATCAAGAACTTCAAGGAGAGAGGTTCCATTGTTGCCAAAAAGGCTCCAAAGCACCCAAGAAAGACCAGCAAGCGCCAGGACCGTCTCTTAAAAGTGTTTCAGCTGCGGGATCGGGCTACCAGCAGTGCAGAGCTTGCTCAGGAATGGCAGAAGGCAGGTGTGAGTGCATCTACACGCACTGTGAGGCGGAGACTCTTGGAGCAAGGCCTGGTCTCAAGGAGGGCAGCAAAGAAGCCACTTCTCTCCAGAAAAAACATCAGGGACAGACTGATATTCTGCAAAAGGTACAGGGATTGGACTGCTGAGGACTGGGGTAAAGTCATTTTCTCTGATGAATCCCCTTTTCGATTGTTTGGGACATCTGGAAAACAGCTTATTCGTAGAAGACGAGGTGAGCGCTACCACCAGTCTTGTCTCATGCCAACTGTAAAGCATCCTGAAACCATTCATGTGTGGGTTTGCTTCTCAGCCAAGGGAATCAGCTCTCTCACAGTCTTGCCTAAAAACACAGCCATGAATAAAGAATGGTACCAGAATGTCCTCCGAGAGCAACTTCTTCCAACCGTCCAAGAGCAGTTTGGCGATCAACAATGCCTTTTCCAGCATGATGGAGCACCTTGCCATAAAGCAAAGGTGATAACTAAATGGCTCAGGGAACAAAACATAGAGATTTTGGGTCCATGGCCTGGAAACTCCCCAGATCTTAATCCCATTGAAAACTTGTGGTCAATCATCAAGAGACGGGTAGACAAACAAAAACCTACAAATTCTGACAAAATACAAGCATTGATTGTGCAAGAATGGACTGCTATCAGTCAGGATTTGGTCCAGAAGTTGATTGAGAGCATGCCAGGAAGAATTGCAGAGGTCAATATAAGCTTTTGTTACTCATAATATGATTGCAATTATATTTCTGTATGTGATAAAAACATCTGACAAACACACATAAAAACCAGAGGGCAGCAGATCATGTGAAAATATAATATTTTTGTCATTCTCAAAACTTTTGGCCATGACTGTATACATACATACATACACACATATACAGGGTATATATACACACATACATACACATATACAGGGTATATATACACACAAAGCTTTATAAACACAGTTGTACATTAAAAAATTAATACAGAAGATATAACGTATACATACAGGCACTCATATACATGTGAAGCAAATATTTATTACTCTTTTTTGCAAACTTACATTTAGGTGCAGGGACTAATGGGTTGTGATGGAGGGAGCAGATATCTTCAGACATGAGGTGGGGAGGATCGTTATGCAGAGGGTGTCGGCATCTGCACAGTCACGCTCTATCCTCTCCCAGAGAAAGGATGTCTGCAGCTCTGCCCTGACACTGCTGGATCTTGCTGAGTACTGAGGGCAGTACAGGGGAAGAAACTGAAAGTAACTGGTGCTGTTACTCAAACTGCATTGTACAGTGAAGCTCAGAGCAGGATTCCTGGGTGGATGAATTAGCTCTGTATCTCACTCATCCAGGGATCCTGCTCTAGACTTCAGTGTACAATACAGTGTGGGGAGGAAATGACGTCAGAGCACTGAGCATGCCGGGAGCTGCCTGGAGACGACTCTTCCAGCGGAGTCGGCAGTTTACATGAAGAGCAGGTGCCATAGACAGTGCAATAGTATAGGAAACTTTCTTTTTTTTTATAATTGTATTTAGACATTTTATTATTTCATTAAAACATATATTTTCTTCAAATAAAGTCAATAAAAAAATTTGGTGACGGGGTCTCTTTAATAACAAAAAAATGATAAAACAGAACTTATTAGAACAAATAAACTAAACATATGTGAGAGAAAAAACGTAACACAAATGCATATCTGAATGTGGCATTGTGTTATGAAATGTGTAGGGGGGATAAATTGGTCAATGACCATTTACGTCTACTGGTCTACCGGTCAGTAGGCTGTTAGGGGGGGGTCTCCCCCGGAGGATCTACCTGGGGATAAGATGTCTGTCTAGGAGGGATCCCTGACTATTGGGGTCTACAATGACAATTCCTATGCATGGAAGTCTGCCATTTTAAAGTGGGAGGGGAAGTGGGTAAGGTATATATGAATGGACGACTCTCTGTAGTTGTCAAGTGTCACTAATAAAGTATCGGCGCATCTAGTGGTCAAAGTTGGGTACATGGAAAAATGGAGAAAGGGAGTAGAATGGAAGTAGAATGGAAGTGGTAGGACGGGATGGGGCTAGATAGGGACTAATAGTGAAAATATAAGATGTATCAGGAGTTAGGGAGGGACAAGGAAAGGAAAAAGGAGGGGGGAAGGAAAAAGGAGATAGGGGGAGGGAGGGGAGGAGAGGTAAAGTGAAAACCTAGATAGGGAATTTATTTTTTTATTTTTTTTTTTCGTTTTTGTGAGTTTTAGAGTATACGGAAATGGGATAGAGGGGTAGGTATAGCCTGGAAGGAAAAGGGTGAAATTAAAGCATCTTTAGTGGAAACAGAAATTCCCCAACTCTGAATCATTGAGAGACCATAAAAATATAGTATACTAGAGATACTTAAGTATCATATGGTTCCAGTGTCTCTGAGAGAGGAATTAGGAATCCTCATTAGCAATCCGTCTTGGGGTCCTTGGAGACTTCGTTTTCTTCTGCTTGGGAGTCTTGGGAGTCTGGTGTACCTCAAATGGAAGAACAATAGGAATTGATGGTAAGGAGTCGACATCTTGAATAATGTCCCAGTTTCCTATGTCCATGTTCGAGATCTCCAAATGGTCAAAGGCGGGTGCCAGGTCTTCGTGTGAGCGTATTGTGATACGGCGCCCCTTAAAAAGAATGAAAGGCCAAATGGATAAGTCCAGCGATATGGCACTTTTTGTGATCTAAGCCAGTTGGCCAAAGGCTTAAGGTGCCTATGTTTTTGAAGTGTCACAGGTGCCAGATCTTGGTAGATATTGATGGTGTGGCCTTCGAACAAAATTTCAGGCATATCTCTGGCTGATGAGAGCACCACTTCCTTGTTCTGGAAATTCAAGAAGCGGCATATAATGTCCCTTGGGGGATCTGTAGGTTTAGGCCTCGGGCGTAGTGCTCGGTGTGCTCTTTAGAGTACTATTGGGATTTTGAAACCTTAAAGTCTCAGACACACGGGTCTAATTGTACTCCAGATATGTCCGCTGCTGTTGCCCTCCTTGCAAGAGACAAGGACTTTATTGTTAAACCATCTGACAAGGGGGGCAACACGGTGGTCATGGACAACGTCCAATATAGGGACATGTGCTTGTCCCTTCTTAATGACCGTGACACACATGAGATTCTCCCTGTAGACCCTACACCCCAGTTCAGACTTGAACTCAAACACATCTTAGATGAGGCTAAAATGCAACAAGTAATTTGTCAGGATGAATATAATTTTCTTCTGCCTCCTTTTCCCTGTATGTCTACATTTTATTGCCTCCCCAAGATACACAAGGGGGTTTCCCCCCTTAAAGGTCGGCCTATTGTCTCGGGTGTCGGGAATTTTTGTCAAAATATACATTGACCAGATTTTGGCTCCGTTTGTATCTGCTCTACTATCCTACACCCGAGACACTACCAACCTCCTTAAACGTCTGGAGGGGATACAGATGGAGGAATGGGGCCTCCTCTCAAGTATTGATGTCGAAGCCCTTTATTTCTCCATACCCCACAGTCTGGGGATGAAGGCGGTTGATTTTTTCCTTCAGACACGGAGTCGACAGTATCGTGCCCACAGCCTGTTTGTCCTCCGTATTCTTGAGTTCACCCTCACCAGGAATGTCTTCTTATTTAACAACAAAATCTACCACCAGCTCAGGGGCACCACGATGAGGAGTCCATGTGCCCCATTGTATGAAAATCTGTTCCTGGGCTGGTGGGAGGAGACCCTGGTGTTTGGGGTTGAGTTAAAGAATCACTGGGACATCTTGAAATTGGACCCCGATTTGCAGGATGTCTTAGGTGAATCACCACAGACTACCTACAGACGGGGCCCCAGTCTGGGTGACAAACTAGTCCACAGCCACTATACACCAATACCCCAACGCCCCACATGGTCACCATCTCAACTGAATGGGTGTTTCTGGTGTAGTGGCTGTGTGGCCTGTAACCACATTATAGTCACCAAATCTTTCTCTAGCCATGTAACTGGGAGGCAATATGTGATACGACTCTACATTAACTGTAAATCGAAAGGTGTCATCTACCGTATGACCTGTGACTGTGGCCTTAAGTACATTGGCAAAACCAGAAGAGAATTGCGCAGAAGCGTGGGTGAACATCTTAATGACATCCTTCACAAGAAGGACACTCCAATTGCCAAACACATTCATCAATACCATAATGGACACCCGAGAGTTAAATGGGCATTGACATCGTGAAGCCACCGATTAGAGTTGGCGATTGGGATAGATTGCTTCTTCAATGGGAAGTAAAATGGATTTTTGATCTTAAGACCTCGGTCCCCCCACAGAAGTATCTAATAACTGAGACCTACAATGGGACCTTTCATTTATGAATGTTAAAATTCAATAATGTGACATAACTAATGGTATATTAAAATAAGACATGCAGCACTGGCAACAACAAGGATCCTGCTATGGTTTGTAATGGCCAAGATCATTACAGCTCTTACAATCATTAAATGTAAAAGCTTCCAGGCATACACATTTTAATAAATTTGGCAGATGATAATCCAGTGCACTGGAGTTTAAAATTATTTTATGAAATGACAATCCTAGTGCTTCCCCAAGGTGTTCATGGTATTTTCATTGGCATTTTGTAAAGTATACATACAAAGTATTTCCGTTTTTTATGTTTTTATTGTGTTTTGTGTTATTCTGTTGCTTTGTTTTTCAAAATGCAACATGCCCTACGTATGGCATTTTTCTGGCAATTTTCCCATAGGTTTAAAATAACAAAAAAAATGTGTGCACAAATCGTCGCATAAACACAGCCAAAAATATGTCAAATTAAGATCTTACATACTGTATTTTCCACTGTAAGCCTACAGTAGTTCACAAGAGATCATGATGTTATGAGTGCTGTGGGTGATTAGATACATCTTGTGAGGACCATTTCTGTGCTGACATAGAATTTGTTGCAATGCTGACTTTGTTAAACTAAAGTTTACAGAACTTTTCAAGAATATTAAGTCAGGTGTAATTGTTTTTTTGCTGATTAGAAGCATTTTTAACATCAGCAGCCTGAAGTTGTATTTTGTACCCATGGTCATTTTTGAATATAAGTAAGTCATCAATGGCTGTCATAATGCAAGTAAATATTTGAAAATAAATGGCAAAAAGCTTGCTTTACTCATCTAAAACATCCCCATTAGCAGGAGCCAAAACACAACATCAACATTAAGTGCTCCGATATAATTGAAAATCTGAAAATGAGGGATGCAAATCATTAAAACATAATTATCTAAAGAATGTGGAGCATAGACGAAGAAGTCAACTATGTAAAAAAAGACTTTAATTCCAAATAAAATACCAATTGTCAAAATGAAATGTCAACAAAATTACCCCAAAATGATGGATGATAGAGAAGACATGGCAGCATGAGCATCAAATTAATTCCTTTCCTGAAATGTATGCTTGTCACTGAAAAATCTCAAACTCTCCAATCGTGTTGTTTTTTAATGGGGAAGTACTGTATGCAGAATATGTTCATTGATCGCATTTTAGTGCTAATCCTCAGCAGCTAATCTGAAGATGCTATAATTAGCGAGATAATTGTCTTCATAATGACTGCATTGCTGCTGACTTTCATTTCTGTGTCAACTATAATACATATATCACTATTTCTAACAGTTATAACAGTAAACAGATGGCACCATTTATTCTGTTGTCATTGGCTCTTGTACTATTTTTTATTAGAAAATGTACAATAATATGTTTTGATTTTATTGTTTGAAAGGGTTTTATGAGACTATAATATTGATATAAAAATCTTCAATGGGGGTCTAACTCCCAGCAGCCCTCTTGGTCAGCTCTTTGAAAAGGCTCCTGTGCTCCAGAACAGGCCGTGGAATAGCAAAGCCCTATACACTGGATAGTGATAATGAAAGGTACCCAGTGCACACAGCTGTGTGGTTCAGGTGCCCATTCTAGAGCAAATGACAAATGGTCATTGAACCTGCTGGGACTTCTAACCCCATTGATCTCATCTTGATCCAAAGAGAAGTAATTAGTCTTAGGATACATTCACATGGTGGATTTTGTTTTCAATTGCTCAGTTTGAATGCCACTGACCTGCTCAAATGGAGCTAAACCACAAGTGGACACCTAGCGCAGCTTCAAGTGGCATTCAACCGGATACCATGCCAAAAAGAGAAGAGAATGTCCCTTTTTGGTGTGGTCATGGCTTTAAAGGCTATGTACACCTTTGGGAGCAATTGTTTTGTATAAGTGTTTCTGACCTCTTAGTAGTTTAGATATAAAGTTTATTAGATGACCGACAAAGTAAAAGTACGAGTCATACAGTTAGAAAAACAGTTCACCCTTTGTGACAGAACAGCTCAATATTTTTAATAAAGGCCAATGAAATAATGATTTTTAGCCGAAACGAGTAAAATGCAATCATAAACAAAAATTGCCTCCGAAGGTGTACATAGCCTTTAAACTGACGACTTGCGAACTGCATGCCTGCCAATCAGAGAAAACAATGGAAGGCAGACACCACGTGACCACTGCCAGAATTTTAGCGCAGTGTCCCTAAAAATTCAGCCGACCAATTCATCTGTGTCAACAAGCCCTTAGAGATGTAGAAAATATGAACTTTACAATTTTTTTTCTTGCTCCCCTATTTTACCAATGGTGTTTATCTAGTTAATTAGGTAAATTAGGTAAACATTATTTATTGTTCGTGATTAGTGATGAGCAAATTTCAGGATAAATTCAATTCACCATGAGGCCGAATTTAACCTGAAAAAAATAATACTTACCTGTTCCATTTGCTCGCGACAGGCTGGCCGCCACCATCTTGCTTAAAGATCATGGCTGGAATCTAGTGCGTCGCCATGATGACGTAATTTCGGGCCTAGTGAGATTATGCACCAAACCTTCAATCAAGATGGCGGTGCCCGGACCATCGGGAACCGAATGGCTCACATAAGTATTAATATTATTATGTTTTTTCATTTTACACTCTAATACTGTAATCTTGCTGTCAGATGCCGAGATCATCTATGAACGCGGCATCTGAGGGGTAAAATAACGGGTAGCGGCGCAATTGCCACTTCCAGTCATTGCACCTAGTACTTATAAAGAAATGCTTTTCATGACAAAGTAATTTGAATCAAATTTTACAAAAGTTCTAAGATTATATCACACTATGTTTGGGAGTTTTCGAGCATAAAAAGATTTACCAATAGTGGGTGGGTCTTAGTGCCCTTTTTTTACTCTGGAAGTTGATGACAGATATATCCATGAAGGCATTCAGTTGTGTGCAGTAAATCATTGGTTTATACCAGCCACTTTTCAAATCTGCACACTGAAAACAATGCCCAAATACTTACTCACTTATATAACACTGACATATTCCATAGCACTTTACATACATTAGCATCCAACTGTTCCCAAGGGGGCTCACAATCTAAGTTCCCTATCAGTATGTCTTTGGAGTGTGTGAGGAAACCAGAGTGCCAAGAAACCCATTCAAACATGGGGAGAACATATAAACTGCATGTAGACGTTGTCCTTGTGTCAGATTTGAACCTGGGACTCCAGCATAGCAAGGCAACAGTGCTAATCACTTAGCCACCATGAATGAGCATGACAAATGGCAGACATCTCAAATAGTTCTTTGGTCATTGTCAAGTGCAGTAGTTGAGGAGAATCTACCAAGCCCTCTTAAGTAGAGTAATAAATGTATAGAATCTGTTCTGCTGACTTAAAGGGGTATTCCAGTACAGTAACTTAATTTTTGAAAAACTGCATTACGGCTGCAAACTGTGACCCAACCAGAACCCATACCTATACATATGACCAGAGCTTCATTTTACCTTGAAACCCATTTGTCTAGCTCCTGGGGGCAGACATACCGCCTGTGCAGCCGGTTCAGCTGCACTGGGGCCCAGTGCGGCAGGGGGGCCCGTGGGAGGTTCGGCGGCAGAGAGAGATGAGCGCTTCCATTGTGGAAGTGCTCATCTCCATATTCATCTGTATCACCGTCTTCAGGACAGGGATACAGATGATTGCTGTGGCAGGGCAAGGGGTAGGCGTTTCCCTTACCTGTTCCCTGTCAGAGGCCGGCTCAGTTGGTGCAATGACGTCATTGAGCCGCCTGAGCTGAATAGCGTGGGACACAGGCCGGAAAACGCCTGCATCGCATCGCTGAAAGGCTCATGGAGGTAAGTATAAGTGTTTATTTTTTTTATTAACACTACGCTGCTGCCCAGTATAGGGCAGTTTAATGGCACTCATGGGGGGGAAGTTGCACTATGGAGGCATCTATTAGGCGGCATTTTACTGGCACACATGGGGAAAGGAGCACTATGGGGGCATTATACTGGCATACATCGGGGGAAAGGAGCACTATGGGGGCATCTACAAGGAGGCATTATAAACTGGCACAGATGGGGGGAGCACTATGGGGCATCTACTAGGGAGCATTATATACTGGCATACATGGGGGAGAGGAGCACTATGGGGGCATCTACAAGGGGGCATTATATACTGGCACAGATGGGGGAGCACTATGGGGGCATCTACTATGGGGCATTATATACTGGCACACATGGAGGGAGAGGAGCACTATGAAGGTATAATGCTATACATTGGCATTATATACTGTCACATGGAGGGCACTATGGAGAAGTAGGGGAGAGGAGCACTATGGGGGAGTCTACTGGAGGGCATTATATAGGGGCATTTTATACTGGCACAAAGTATATGTGCAATGTGGGGTGGTGATCAGTACTATAGGGGAATTTTATACTTGCACACATTATGGGGGCACTATGAGGAAGGGGGGAGAGGAGCATTATCAGGAAATCTACTTGGGGCACTCTATAGGGACATTTTATACTGGCACATTATGTCAGGCACCCTGGGACGGGGAGGAGCACTATGGGGGCATCTACTGGGGCCCTATATAGGAGTATTCTTTACTGGTGCAAATTATGGGGTACTATGGGGATCTTAACTTAACTGGGGGCACTAAGAGGATTTTTTGGGCACACAATAGGGGCATTGGCACACATTATGAGGGCACTATAGGGACATTGGCTCCACTGGGGGAACTAAGAGGAGGTATGTTTTACTGCCACACAACATTTATTGTATCATGATTTTTGGGGGACATTATGTTTGCACTATTAGTGTCAGGGGCACTATTTTCTGTGTGCAGTTAATTTTTAGGACACTTTGTGCCAATAATTATTGAAGGGGGCATTATCTGTGTGGTACTAGTATTTTCAGGGGGACCGTTTCTACAGTATAGTGTTGGGGAACACAGCGTCTCAGTATTAGAGGTGGCAGGATGGGGTGTTCAAAAGGTGAGAGGATGATGGAAGAGTAGGAAACTAAGATGTCTGACTGTGAAACTCAGCAGAGAGAAGAGATGTCTGAAAGAAATCATCATGGCGGTTTGGTCTGAAAGGAGAAGATGAGAACATCTACATGTAAGGAGATATCACTGGATGTACGAGGTATGTCGACCTGTATTAGGCTACCTTCACATCTACGTTAGTGATTCTGGCAGGCTGTTCCAACAGAGAACAGCCTACTGGAATTCACCGGCTCCGGCACTGCTGGATGCAGAGCGAATGCCCGCCACCCCAATTAACTATAATGGGATCCGGCAGAGATCCGGCCACATTCAGGCAAAAATGCTGAGAATCAGTGGGACACAAACCATGTGGTTTGGGTCCAGCCGGATCGTAGTGCTTCAGGTGTGAAAGTAGCCTCACCCTATGTTTTGTATTGCTGTATGTAATGTTAGGAGGGAATAGGTTAAGTTGAGAATTTGGCATGGGGGTGGGGGAGCCCAGGCACAATCTTTGCACAGGAGCCCTCTGCTGTCTGTGTCCGCCCCTAAACTGACAGTATCATGGCTCCTGATCTTCCCTCACAAAACTACAATCCCCTCAATCCTTAGCTTCCCTGCTGTGAGTTTCTGCTTGTTCATGAGTGTTGATGATTACTGATTGGCTGCTTGATATTCCAGTCCTGTCACGCCCCCTCTACTCAGTAATCAGCAGCACACTAACATTTAGCTAGAGAATTGATAGCAACACGCTGAGCATGCTCTACCTAACAAAGGCTCAGAACTACAGGTCGATGCCATGGTAATTTATGAGGAAACACAGTGGGTAGCAGTGGAAGGAAACTACTTTTATAACTACTGAATGGTAAATATGTGAAATTGACATTATATTAGGTAATTATTGATGATGAATTAGTCTAATAATAGAGATGAGCGAATCTATTCGCCGCTTCGTAGATTCGATACGAATCTTGGAAATTTTCCGCTGCTTAGTGAATCCGGATTTTTTGCGATTCGCTTTGTTAGATTCGAAAATGTTCTTAAAGCTTTCTACGCATTCGCTATGTACTTGTCCAATAAATTGTACGCTAATGTTACGTATAAATACCTTTATACGCTGATGCGTACAAATTCAGTTAATTAGCGAACTTTTACTGTTCGATATCCGTGCGGTATAAAGCCCGGGAAGAAAGCGGTCCCCTGACCTAGTGGGAAGGGCTTTCTCTGATTGGCTCAGGCTCGGTAAGCCAGTGACGCATCAGTTGTGCTGCGACTGCTGAGACGAGAAGAAGCACTGTCTGTGAATTTCTGAGAGACAGAGAACTGTTTTGTTAAAATTGGGGTGTAATTGTTCTGGGAATCCATATTGCACATATCAGGGATACTGCAGGGCCAGTGCAAGGCAAGTGCAGTGCTAGTAATTAATCAGGCAGGGAGAGAGACAGGGAGAGAGACAAAGACCAGCTGCAGGGCCACAGTCAAGTGAAAAATGTCTGGCATGGAAAAGCAAAAGGGTTCCAGCCAGACCCCGAGCTTCCAAAAAAAGGAGAAGGTGGCACAGGGCAGCAGTGCCAAAGGACCTGTAGCCAGGGCTTCTACTTGTAGAATTTGCAATAGTTGGCCACTGTTCCACCAGGCTAACCCACCAAGGTGCAAAATTGTAGTGAAGGAGAAAGTGGATGAGGTAGTGGAGTGGATGGCACACTCATCTCAATCACAGCCAGATGATCTGCTGTCATCTGCTAATACAGTATCATGTAGCCAGGGGTCAGACTCAGAGCTTTCCTGCTGCTCCACCATTTCGCTCCAGCAAAGACCGTCATTTTTGTACGCAATTTGTACGCTTATACATACGTGTTCACATAAGTTGCGTACCTTTAACAACTGTACGTTCGTTATTAGTGCGTGAATGTTTGCAAAACACCACATAAAAACGTATGATTTGTACGCAGCTTTGCCGAATAGATTCGTATGAGGTATGAATCTTTTGAAGAGTTTGACGACTATTCGGTGAAGCGAATTTTGGATGATTCGCTCATCTGTATCTAAAACATAAGTTATATTTATCGTAACTGGAATACCCCTGTAAGATCACTAATTTGTATGTTGATACTTACCCATGTCTTCCTGAAAAGCAGCCATGAAATGAATTGAGAAGACTTCTCATTGAGGCCTCTCTATTATGTGCATACACTCATGAGTTCACCAATACATTTAGGTCTCTTGAATGCACACATAATGGAGAGGGCTCAGCAGCAGGTGTTACTGTAATATGGCTTGCTGAGGTGACAGTTTCCTTTAAAAAAGTCACTTATGCCAAAAAACAGATCTGCATTCCAAAAATGGAAGCCCACAGTAGGAAGTATATCACAATTTAGGTAGTTTTGTTCAAATTATCATTTTAACTTATGGCTTTCTCCCCCAAGAACCAACCTTACTAACCATAGATGACAAGTACTATAGTTCAGAAAAAGTCCATCTGAAATCCCTAGTGTATGGCCAGCTTAATGATCATCTCAATATCAGTGATGCAACACAGGTAGTGTCACATCACGTAGGTAATGTACTGTATTGTACTGACAAGAGCTTCCAATTGATGATAGATAGATAAATAGATAGATAGATAGATAGATAGATAGATAGATAGATAGATAGATAGATAGATAGATACTGTATTTTTCGCTTTATAAGACGCATCCCAGATTTTAGAGTAGGAAAATAAGAAAAAATATTTTTCATCAGATCCTCATATCAGACCCCCCATAAAGGTTCAGGATATTACATCAGACCTCAGATCAGCCCTTTCAGACCCCCATCAGACCTCAGATCAGCCCACTCAGCCCCCATCAGACCTCAAATCAGCCCACTGTGCCCCCATATCAGCCCACTGTGCCCCCATATCAGACCTCAGATCAGCCCACTTTGCCCCAATCAGACCTCAGATCAGCCCACTGTGCCCCCATCAGACCTCAGATCAGCCCACTGTGCCACCATATCAGCCCACTGTGCCCCCATCAGACCTCAGATTAGCCCACTGTGCCCCCATCTTACCTCAGATCAACCCACTGTTCCCCATATGAGCCCACTGTGTCCCCCATCAGACCTCAGATCAGCTTATTGTGCCCCCATCAGACCTCAGATCAGCCCATTGTGCCCCCATCAGACCTCAGATCAGCCCATTGTGCTCCCATATCAGCCCACTCTGCCCCCATCAGGAAAAAATAAAAAAACTCTTACCTCTCCTGCACTGCGGCTCCGCCCTCTGGCCGCGCTGCACTGTACCTGACTGCGTGCAGCATCAGGTCAGAGTACGCGCACTACGTCCTGATGCTGTACGCGGTCAGGACAGTGCAGCGCCGCCAGTAAAAGACAGAGGAGAGCCGGACCCAGAGCCGAGCTGCAGCGCAGGAGGATAAGTATGCTTCCCCGCTCCCGGCACCTATTACATACTAGTGAGTGCTTCCATAATGGAAGAGCTCACTAGCATTTGCTTTATAAGAAGCACGGCCATTTTCCCCCTACTTTTGGGGGGGGGAAAGTGCGTCTTATAAAGCGAAAAATACGGTAGATAGATAGAAAATCAAACTGTTCATTTAAACTATGAAAAGGGATTCTTTCAATGCAATGCAGATTATTAATTGGTCTTTTGAGTTTTGAAATTCAGATTTTAATAATATCCTCCAGAGTTTCATTCATGCCTTAAAGAATGAGTTCAAGAAACAATGAATTTGAAAGAAACTGGAAACTGCTATTATGCTGAAAATGAAATATTGAACATCAAGGGAAAGAATTCAGCTAATACCTGCAAAATTTAATACCACCACATTTTCTGAATAACATTTACTTCATTCATTTCAATTAATTTGTGTTTCCTTGCATTTCAATTTGACCTCATTAAAGGGTTCACAAGTAAAATATATTTTTATGTTTCAAATGCAGAAGCTTACTTATATGGTATAGAAAATTACTATTATACATGGTAACCAGATATCCAGTAATGTAGTATGAAGCTTGTTTGGGAGATCTAATGGCCCGTGTTCCTGGCTGTCCAAAGGGGGTACCCAGGACAGTAAGACATGCACCACCTGGTTTACACTTTGTAAATATATTTCTCATTCTTTATATCTAGTGGTATACCTTCCAAACAAGGTCACAGATTAAGTAGATACAGGGTGGGGATGTATGGTAAAATCTCCCCTTCATGGTAACGTACTTATTGCCTTTAATGTTACCAACAGATAAGAACATTAAAAATTGTGCATGTAAAAAAACTTACCATGTCTATGATCTAGAAACCAGTTTTAGGAACATATAAAATTAATAAAGGTTTTCAGTCATCCAATAAGACTCAGTCATATTGAAGAAAAAATGTGGTTCCAAATCTAACTTAGTCAAGAGATATTGAAAAAAAAAATGATACTCACCTCATCCAATTGATCACGGAGAGTCCTTCCACTCTTGTCTTGATTGAAGAAAACTTGCCAAAGGACCTGCAGTGGATGTGAAAATGTCACCAGTTGATCATGCTGACCAATATATATATATATATATATATATATATATATATATATACTAGCTGAAGGACCCGGCTTCGCCCGGGTATATTTAATTTATTTCTTTTACTGTTTGTGTGTGTGTCGTTAAAAGATATCGAGAGTGCCCTCTACAGTGCCTGCCCCTTTAACAGTGACCTCTACAGCGGCCCGCCCCTTTAACAGTGACCTCTACAGCGGCCAGCCCCTTTAAAAGTGACCTCTACAGCGACCCGCCCCTTTAACAGAGACCTCTACAGCGGCCTGCCCCTTTAATAGTGACCTCTACAGCGGCCCGCCCCGTTAACAGTGACCTCTACAGCAGCCCGCCCCTTTAACAGTGACCTCTACAGCAGCCGGCCCCTTTAACAGTGATTTCTACAGCAGCCTGCCCCTTCAACAGTGACCTCTACAGCAGCCTGCCCCTTTAACAGCGACCTCTACAGCTGCCCACCCCTTTAACAGTGACCTCTACAGAAGCCCGCCCCTTTAACTGTGACCTCCACAGCAGCTAGAGTGGCCACTGTCTTCACCCCAGAAAGCCAGACCTCACCGGCCATTCCCCCAAACGTGAAACAGCGCCCCCAGTTCCCATGAAGGCACATCACTAAACATGAGACCACGCCCCCCTGGCTCCGTGAAGACATGGAGGAGAAGCTGTCTGAGTGTGAACTACTGAAAGGGTGGACATCCCTGTGTCTGTCCAGGCGCTGCGTCGGACGGAGAACAGGTAGCCAGAAAACTGGACTGTCCAGCCTAAAGCCGGACATCTGGGAACCCTAAAATCAGCCTGCCCCTAGGGTGGCCAGAGGTCTTGTTTTAGGCTGGACGGTCTGGCTTTCAGACTCCCTGTCCTCTGTCATGCGCAGGGCCTGGATGAACACAGCAGCAGCACTCTCAGCAGCAGCACTGTGCAGTCTGAGCAGTGAGCTGCAGGGAGAAAGTCACCCTCCCCCCACCCCTGCAGCTGACAGAAGGTGATTTTTACCAATATTTTTAATCCCGGTCAAATGCAGCATGGAAGGGGCATGGCCTGACTGAGTCAAGGGCGTGACTTAGTGGGATCTGGGGGTGGTGCTTTTAAGTCCTTCTTTTGACGGTGGCCGGAATTACAGGTCGATGCCTGATTTAGGAGGAAGGTGGGTAGCAGTGGAAGAAAACATCTTTTATTACTACTGAACAGTAAATATGTAAAATTTACATTATATGAGGTAATGATTGATGATGAGTTAGTCTAAAACATAAGTTATAGTTATGGTAACCGGGAATACCCATTTACCATTGTCATCCACAGTGCTCTGCCTCTTTAATGCAGACCTAAAGCAGTGAACTGGCTAGGTTGTCATAGAAACCTGATGTGTGCCTGTGAGCTTCTATTGGCTGATAAGGGTCATGTGACCAGGCTACTATTGGCTAATGCATTTTTTGGGAATATCTCAGGAATGGTACGTCCTGGAGAGTTGAAAACTGTTCTAAAACCTTCCCGGACACCTGATGTACATGTGTGCCAAATTTTGTGATTGTAGCTGCAGCGGTGCAGATTCCTTTAGCGGACATACACACACACACACACACACACTCAGCTTTATATATTAGATATATATATATATGTATATATATATATATATATATATATATATATGCAGAAGGACCTGGCTTCGCCCAGGTATATTTCATGTAATTTTTATGTGTGTTGTTAAAAGATATCAGGAGCGACCTCTACAGGACCCCGCCTCCTTAACAGTAACCTCCACAGCCCCCACCCCTTAAAGGGGTTATCCCATGAATGATGTAAAAAATGAAAATCAGACATCCTATAGGACATGACAACCTCTTTCTAACAAACCTAGAACCAGCCTCGTACCTCACATGGATCCAGAGATCTCCACATTCATTGCTTTGCTAGATTTATATCAAGCTGACAGCTAAAGGGAGTGTCTTTTCCACTGCAGCTAAGGGGGCGTGTCTCAGCTCTCCCTATCACGGCTCAGGAGGCAGTTGAAAGATTAAACTGAGCATGTGCGGCCTGCTCAGTGACCAGGTCAAAGAAATAAGAAATTAAGTGGTCCTATACAGATACATTTTACTGAATAACTCAGTAACTATACAAAATTTTTAATGATATGCAATTACAAAAGTATTCAGATCCAGGTGCTGGTTTGAAAACTGTAGAATATTTTTCGTGGGACAACCCCTTTAACACTGACCCCCCACAGCTCCCTGTCTCCTTAAAATGGGACCTCCACAGCAGCCCACCCCCTTAACTTTGACCTTTACAGCAGCCTGCACCTCACCCCCTTGACAGTGACCTCCACAGGGGCCTGCCCCCTTAAGTGACCTCTACACCACCCATGCCTTAACACCGACCATAGGTTACAGTCCCCTTAACTGACCTCCACCATTTTTTGCCCCATGACAGAGACCTCCACAGCGACTGCCCCTTTAACAGTGACTGTCACAGTACCCCGCTCCCTTAACAGTGACCTTACAATACCCCGCTGCCCCTTTAATAGTGGCCTCCACAGTCCCCTCCCCCCTTAACAGTAACCTCCACAGTGCCCTCCCCTTTAACAGTGACCTTCACAGCAGCCTGCCCCCTTAACAGTAACATCTACAGCGCTTTCCCCTTCAACTGTGGCCTGCCATCATATTCAAAAATTATAAAATGATCTAGCTTGTCAGATGAACACCTAAAAAAAAATTTTTAAAGTGTGCCAGAATGGCCATATTTTTGTCACCTCACATCACAAAAAGCATAATACTGAGAAATTAAAAAGTTGTATGTACCTCAAAATGCTAGTGAAGGTACTGTATATGCTTGTTTCACTGAGATCCCAGGGTGCTAACTCGAGATTTATTATGGTTAGTTCTACTACCCTGGTCTTTTACGCATTTTGGTTCATAAAGGTACATCTAGGCCATGCCCCGTTTTGCTGTGAAGCTTTTTTATTGTGGAGCCACATCCCCTTATCGGACAATGCTTAAAATGCTAAGAAATTAGAGTGCAACAGTTTCTATAATAAATATGATTCTGACCAAGGTAGCATCTGAGTGGGGTTAATATGCGTTTTAGTAAGGTACTGAGAAAGAAGTCATGTGATCACATTTTAGCCAATCAAAAACAATATTTCATTCACCCTCTACACACTTTCTGAAGAGTGAAACTTACAATTCTGTAATAATGGGGCCCATCAACTTTCATTTGATTCTCGTAATATTCAGAGAAGTCATGTAAATTAAAATCTAGACCCTAGTAAATAAAGAATGTTTTATATATTCATTGCGTTTCTTTTACTGTTATCTCCAGGGGTGTTTTTTGTACTTAGACTGTACAGTGCAGTTAGATTTCTTTTTAGATTTTTTAATTACATTTTTGTTTGCTAAATAATACTAATGAATAAGATTCCTGGACAATAGCGAAATGAGAAACAAGGTCAGGACACTATATGGCAGGAAGATGGATATATATATACACAAAAACAGGCAGCACTCTCTAAATAAAATGAAAAAAAACACGAACTTTATTCACCCATGTGTGGGAAGCGACGTTTCGGCTCAGACTGAGCCTTTCTCAAGCAGCAATTGGTGGTGTGCAAAATATATTTATGCATAAAATGCAAGTGCTCAAATCACATTAATCAATTAATTTCATAATGAATAAATCATATTAACCACTTCCCGTCCGCCCGTTGACTATAAACGTCCAGGAAGTGGTTATCTATCTCTGAATGGACGTTTCTGAACGTCCATTCAGAGATAGCAGCTGCACGCTAATCGTGCAGCTGCACAGTGGGGTACCTGTTGTCAGTGACAGCAGGGTACCCCAAAGAGAAGGCAGGGACCGTTCCCAGGGGTCCCTGCCTTCTAGATCGCTGTATACACAGCGCTCAATGAGCGCTGTGTATACAGAGCAGGAAGCGCTATTGTGCTTCCTGTTCCGGCCTGGCGGTCACATGATCGGCGGGGCCGGGAGAGTGCAGGAGCTGCCGGGTCTCTCATAGACCCGATCAGCCCTGCACTGAGGCTGTACAGCATAGTATTATGCTGTACAGCCTCTCTGGGGAAGTATTTCCGCTGTAACTGGAGCTACTATGTCAGCCCCAGTTACAGGAGAAATCAAGTGTAAAAAAAAAAAAAAAAGTGAAGTTAAATGTCCCCCTGAGGTCTTGTATGACTTTATGGGGGACACAAAGTGTAAAAAAATAAATTAAAAAAAATAGAGTATTATATAAAAAAAAAATCACATATATATAAAAAAAAATAATTTCCCCCCAAATATTTCATTAAAAAAAGTTACAAATAAAAATAAATAAATAACATAGACATATTTGGTATCACCGCGTCCTAAACGACCGGCTCTATAAAAATATCACATGATCTACCGGATCAAGTGAACTGCGTAAAAAAATCAAATAAAAATTATGCCAAAACAGCTTTTTTTGTCGCATCACCTACCAAAAAACATAATATCAAACAATCAAAAAGTCGTATGCATCCCAAAATGGTAGCAATAAAAATGTCACGTCATACCGCAAAAAATGAGCCCCCACACAAAATTATAGCCTGAAAAATAAAAAAAATATGACTCTTAAAAAATTGCAACACAAAAACATGATTTTTCTTCTAAAAATGCTCTTATTGTGTAAAACGTAAAAAAATAATTAAAAAATAGACATATTTGGTATCGCTGCGTCCGTAACAACTGGCTCTACAAAAATATCACATGATCTACCCCATCAAGTGAACGGTGTAAAAAAAAATATAGAAAAATGCTCCTACGCAGCTCAGTCCACAAAAAAATAAAAAGTTATCACTCTTACAAACCATGACAAAAAAATTCCATGTTAGAAAATGCAGATGCTGCTCCTCCCCTTTTGAGCCCTGGCGTATCCCCAAATAACAGTTTACAACCACAAGTGGGGTGTTTCTGCAAACTGCAAAATCGGGGTAATAAATATTGAGTTTTGTTTTGTTGTTAACCCTTGATGTGTTACAGGAAAAAAATTATTAAAATGGAAAATCTGCAAAAAAAGTGAAATTTTGAAATTTCACATCTATTTTGCTTTAATTCCTGTGGAATACTTAAAGGGTTAACAACATTTCTAAAACCAGTTTTGAATAGTTTGAGGGGTGTATTTTCTAAAATGGAGTCATTTATGGGTGGTTTCTATTATGTAAGCCCACAAACTGACTTCAGAACTGAACTGGTCCTTAAAAAAGTTGATTTTGCAAATTTGCAAAAATTGGGTCTCAAATTCTAAACCTTCTACTGTCCTAAAAAAATAAAATGACACTACCAAAATGATGCCAACATAAAGTAGACATATGGGGAATGTAAATTAAAAAGGATTTTATGGGGTATCACTTTCTGTCTTAAAAGCAGAGAGATTGAAATTTAGAAAACAGTGAATTTTTTTCAAATTTTCGTTAACTTTTGGATTTTTTTATAAATAAAATTAAAACTTATCGACTCAAATTTACCATTAACTTGAAGTACAATGTTTCACGAGAAAACAGTCTCAGAATCGCTTGGATAAGTAAAAGCGTTCCAAAGTTATTACCACATGAAGTGACACATGTCAGATTTGCAAAGTTAGGCCTGGTCAGGAAGGGGGAAATGGCCCAGAGCTGAAGTGGTTAAAAACAGTGAAGAATAAGAGTGTAAGATTCATATATACACACATCCCATAAAAAACAAGCAAATTATATGTGATACATGTAAAACAGTGAAAATATAAAGTGAAAACCATGATTATCAATAGAAAAATAGACTAAATTCGTTGATTGTATATATTAATGACACAGTTGTACATAATTCATAAGTGTAATCATACCAGGTGAAATGGAGGATGAAGCAATGGTTTTCGTGGGGATACACAATGCTGTTGGCGTCTGGTATTGTCCAATGCGCATGACATAAGAAAAAGGACCGACGTAGAGGTATACGCGTGATGCGCATGTCCGACATGCGCACAACAACAAAGGAGCCCATATCATCCATATTGGAACAGGGTGTATTGCCCAAAAGACAAACGCTATAGGTTCACGTTATACCTGTATATACAAACTGCAATACCAATATGTAATGGTACCCGTCAGGGTCAAAGACGCCCATTAACTATCCCAATCAACGTAAAAGTGGGATATGGCAGCCAATGGTACTGGATTAGTGCTGGTTACTAGATGGGAGCAGAACTGATAGACTCCAACCCGCTACATGGAGACGGGCAGCGATATCAGGTTGTTGTTAGCAACCCGAGTCGCATGTCCACTCCATTCACCATCGGAACCACATCGAAAGTCCAGACCACGAATGGCTCAAACATGTAGTCGGGCACATGAAACCTGATAGGGAAAGACCTAAGCATGTTGAAAAGGGCAAACAGACTAAATTGTGTATAATTATGTATGGGCTCCCGTATATTAAAACATACAAGTATACGCAATGGAAATTCCAGAACCAATCTTCAACTTGTTGTAGTCTCCATATAGACTTCATCCGCCTTCTCACTGGTATCTATTTTCTACAAAAAGTAAAAAATAAAAAATAGAAATGTAAAAATGAGAAATAGAAATGTATATATGTCATAAAAAATATTTATCCACATAATACATAAAAAATATACCAATTGTTAACCATAGTACAAACAGGTGGCATAACAGCTATATCTGCAGTATAGAGGTAAAAAGAAAAAATGGAAGCAGCACAGCTGTGACAAAGTAATATGGTGTGCCAGCGGCTCAGGAGGTGATCAAACTTCCCAAAGTAAATAGAAAAAAATAATTCCACGGCACTCCCGAAGTTGTAGTAAAAGTAGGTGTTCTTTATTCACCAGCGCGACCGTCCGGACCAATTTATCACTCAGATTTGCTGGTCTACGGTAAGACATAAGTGGTAATTTATGTAAGGTCTCCACACGTTGGTCCTCAGAGAACATTACGACAAACATTTATTCATACCCAAAAGAAGGGTTGCTATCCATGTCTAAACTGCATTAATTGCAAATATTAAAAAAGGGGCATCCTTTATACATCCAACAACAAATCAAGTTTTTAAAATCAATTATTTTTTGACATGTGATTCTACTTTCCTTGTATACGTGCTTTGGTGTCCGTGTCCCCTCCTTTATGTAGGGGAAACTACATTGGACTTCAAGACACGTATAAATCACCATCGATATACGATTAGGAAAAAACGGATGGACTTACCTATCTCAAAACATTTTTGTGACATGGGACATGAAGGGGATCTGAAATGTATGTTGATTCATCACATACCGGTTTCACGTAAAGGAGGTAATCGTGGTTTACTATTAAAGAAAAGGGAAATCCAATGGATAATGAGACTGAATACTTTAAAACCTAAGGGGTTAAATGTGGAGTTTAAACCATGGATCTTCTCTGGATAGACATAGGGCTTGACGCATTGCTGGTGTATAAGTGAGTGCTCTATTATATGATTGCATCATGTTGGACTATAAATATGTAATACTTGTTTTTTCTTCTTGCAGATTGATGATCACAAAGAATTTTTCTTTGTAAACCGGCATTTCTCCCATCAATATTATCGGATGCTTTTGATCTTATCAGTATATATTTTTTATGACCCGTTAAGATTTTCATTTTTTTGTGATTAATGATTTTTTCTATTTTATTATTTTTTTCACATTTTTTCATTAATTTATACCTTTAACTTGTCCAGTGAATAAATGGTATATTACACTATACTTTATTTTTCTGTGATACCTCACTATGGATGTTATACATAAGCTGAAATATAATTTATCCCTTATACTATACACGTGAAGTTATGTTATATGATGGAATACTAGAGAAAATCGGATCATGTCGTAGTGATAGAGCGTGGATGGATGTTTCTGTCATCGCTCTCACTTCAGACTGATGATTGTGTATTAATGAGGCTTATCGGATCAAGAGGGTTGATGTTTGGTGGATTCCGTGTCTGTGTTACAGATATGGAACACCATGTATACCCTGTCGATGTGTTTTCTCTTGTATCGGAAGATATGTGAAAACATAGGGGAAATCTGAATGCCTCGAGAATGTGACATCATAAACACTATCATGGACTCTTTGATATATCTATTTCTTTATATAAATTATCAAATATGAAATACGTAATACAGAAGTATATATATGGCCACATTTGATGGGGATCATTATACTCAGATGTGTACATCCGATGTGAGGTTTATCTTATTTATGTCTATTGACATGTCTTAGCTATTTATTCGCTGTGCATTATAGAAGGGAATTATAAATGGAATTTTGGATTCAACACATAGGTTTGCATAACAATATATTACTGATTTGTGGAATCCTTCCGGGATGTGTCCCATAGATCAATTGTATGTTTTCTATCACAACATTTGATCGGGACCCGGAAGAAAATTTGCGTTCCACAGTAGCAATCACGTGTGCGTTCCATACATTGAATGGACGCACCAGGAATGATGAAACATGAGTCACACTGAAGGCGCACGCATGCGCCGTTTGAACTTCATGACGCTGATTGCTCAAGAATGTGATGGGACACATGCCGGTTAGTTTTATGCTTAATATGTATATATGCATTGTTTTTAATCACTAGATTGCACATGTACACCTGTTGGGGGAGGCGCTAAGTATTTTAGCAATTAATGATTTTTGAGCACTATGCTTTATATGTAAATATATATATTTAATCATGGATGGAGTTTTAAGATATATCATTATGTGAACACTATATATAGATATTGCTATGCCTAAAATGAATTGTTTGATACACTTTTTTATTAATCATGTATAACGATCAATTATGATGACACCTGTATAAATTGCCATAGAGCACTACACTGTGCAGTATAGAGGTAGAGATGCCTACCACAAAACACTTAATTTGTAGTCTACATTTAAACCATGGGGGGTCCAAGTATCCAATCTGCGAATAATTCTGAACCGCAACTGCTGTTCATTGTGCCTAAACCCCGTGAAATGTCTAGAGACTGGTAGGTCAAGAAGTTTTTTACGTATAGTATATCTGTGGTAATTTAATCTAGTCTTAAGGTCCAGAGTGGTTTCACCCACATACCCACACACATAGATTGCAAGGGCATGACAAAAGATATATGACAAAATCTGTATTGCTTGTCAAAAAATGCTTGATGGCATATGTTTCACCACTCCTGGGATGCGTGAACTGCGAGCCCTTAATCACAAGGCGGCAGTTCACACATGTCAGGCATGGGAAACAGCCCAACTTCCGTGGGGCTAAAAAAGATTGCATAAATTGTTTGAGGGGCGGCAAATCAGAACGTACCAGTTGGTCCCCCAAACTCCTAGATCTCCTGTATGAGAAAACAGGAGGGGTACCAAATTCTGTAACATTTCTGTGACATCTATATAACATGGACCAGTGTTGTCTGATGATATTGCTGATCTGTGTGGACTGTTCAGAAAAGGCAGACACAAAGTACACCCTCTTCTGTATTGGTTTATTATCTCGCGGTCTTAATATCATAGATCTGTCCATAGACAATACATCTTTCAAATGTTGTCCCAGGAGCCATTTCGGATATCCTCGCTGTACAAATTTACGGGACATATCATCAAGGGTCGTAGGGAGTCTGGAATCTGATACAATACACTTAGCCCTTAAGAACTGACTCCGGAGTAGGCTCCTCACCATACTCCTAGGATGTCTGCTCTGGTAATGCAGAAAAGAATTCCTGTCTGTGGGTTTAACATATAACTCAGTTTCCAATCTATGACCATCCCATATCACATTGGTGTCAAGAAATTGTACTTTACGTTCAGAGTACACTAAAGTAAATTTCACATCAGGTTCAATCCCATTTAGAAACTCATGAAAAACATGAAGTTCTAACAGTGACCCATGCCATAGGAGGAAGATATAGTCTATGTATCTCCACCAAGCCGCCACATGGGTGAAGTGGTGGGAGACATAGACGAGGTCCTCCTCCAAATGGCGCATATATATATTCGCGTAGGTCGGGGCCATATTAGACCCCATGGCCAAGCCTTTGCATTGTATGAAAAACCGATCTTGAAACAAAAAATAATTAAAGCGTAATACAATGTTCAGAAGGGAAAGAATACATTTCTGGCTCTCCTGTATATAGATAGATGTCTTGAGATATTCAGAAACAGCAGAGACACCCCTGTCATGATCAATTGAAGTATATAAACTCACCACGTCAAATAACGCTAATATCACATTGGTATACCCAGAGAGATCAATGTCCTGTAATTTCAGCAGAAAATCAGTAGTGTCCTGAACATAAGACTCCGCAGCAGTGGCATATCCACGTAATACCTTATCAAGGAAAACAGCGATATGTGTGAAGATGGAGTCCGAACCAGAAACTATAGGACGTCCCGGTGGATCCGTCAATGTCTTATGGATTTTGGGAAGTACATATATCACAGGAGTGATAGGATGTTCGACTGTCAAAAATCTCTCCATATCGCTGTTAATAATGCCACCCCCCAGTGCTTCCTGAACAACCTGTTTAATGCGTCTAGTTATATCAAATTTAGGGTCTATAGAGACCGGAGTATATACCTCATTATCTGCTAGTTGCCTATTGATCCCCGCCACGTATTTACTGGTGTCCATAACAACCGTGGCCCCACCTTTATTGGCGGGCTTGATCGTCAGACTCTTGTCCATCTTGACAATACCAGAAGCCAACAGTCAGCAGTCTGCCCATTACCGCTGAGGAAGCTAGCGCTCCTGGTGAAACATGTCGGGGGCAGAGCTAGGTTTTAAAGCCTGCTTTAGCTGTATGCTGCTTAGTGTAGCACCTCAAAAGACAATCAGTCTGCAGTAATGAATGTCTGATGGTGTGTGGAGGTTCTCTTGCCAGTGAATGTAACTGGACAAGCCTCAGCTTGATACAAACAGCAAGTGTGGTGGGCTGGGAATTGTGCACACTTCCAGCATCACCGTGACAGCCGCAGTCAGTGACAGCAGGGTTTTTAATAGGGACCACTCACTGTTTATTTTAGAAGCAATAAATAAAAGTTGTATTTTAACTATTGTATAAATAAGTCCACTTTATATCTGGGTCAAGTAGGGTGTATAGGCTAATTTAGCCAGCTGTGATTATATTTTATAGACGGTGAAGACTCTTCCCTTGTAGCTCTGCCTCCATCTCCAGTTTGAGACCCGGAGCAAGTGTGCAAGATGGCGAAGCAGCTGCGCCCCAACTGGGCAGAAATGGACTGGGGTAGCGATATTCCAGAGGTTAAAGGGGAGCGAGAAGAGATTTATGTGGACCAGTGGATTCCTAAGCCAAGACCGGAGAATATACCAGTGGTGTCCGCCGCGGTGACCGCACATGCCCTGACATTATGGGGTTACAAAAAGGCCATCAAGGATTGGGTACTACAAGTCTTGGATCATCCCAGGCTAGGGGACCCTAAATTAGAAAGAAGAAAAGGCACCGTCATGTGGTTTTCCGTAGAACAGGGAAGTGGGTTCCTCGCTGATGATGAGACTGCAGAGGAGTACTTTGTGGGTCGGCGCTCGGTGAAACGCCCATATTTGCCACAACCTCGATATAGCCTATATGCTGGTGACCAAGTGGAGTACACCCCTATGAAGTCTTTGAAGGGGCCCTTTGCCACTGGAGTGATGCTTTGGAGAAAAGCACCAACGTCAGACGGAGCTCCTGATCCCAGGTCTGCCGCCACCACCCTCTCTTCAAGTGGGACATCTAACTACAACTACCTTCTCCTACCAGCCCAAGGTAGTACAATACCAGCTTCCCTGGAAGATGGAGGCCGCCGCTGCAGCAGCCAGAGGCAGACCACTACCTGAACCCATGAAGCCGGAGGTTCTTACTCCTGTCACGTCGGCCGGAGGATCCAGCAAAATCAAGGCTCGGGTTGCCACAACACTTGCCAGTGAGACCTCCCGGTCACTACCAGAATCCGCTACTAGAGGTCAGTGTAGCTCCACTACATCAGCTAGCATGGCTTACAAGAGGCAGGAGCAACCTCTAATGTGTTTTAGTAGCAGCAGCACTGAGGACGATTTCCAATGCTTTATCTAAGGGAATCCTCAACAGTCTGCTAAACAATGAAACTACAAGGACTTATGGGAGCCACAACGTGGACTACTTCTGACGGGTGAGAACTGGTTGGCCATTGTTTATCTTGTTTTTATTTCCCCGTTTGCTCTCATCCAAATGGACACAGATTGTTAGGACTCCCCCCATCTGCATAAAAAGTTACGTCCCAGTTGCAACTAAGCGCGCCAATTCCCTCTTTCCCCCCTACTCAGGTTATTTGGGAGCCCCCTTTAAAAAAAGGGTTCTCTTTTAATATATTTGCTGCTATTTTATTACCCGATTGGATTACAATTTAGCCATATGGATTACAACTGACGTTCGGGACTCTGTGTTCCAGTTTCATGCCAAGCGTCAGAAGAAAAGAAACTCAAATGTATCCTTGAGCCTATTATGCTTGTGATATTCCATGCACTAAAATGTTTGCACTATGCTAGCCCACTTCAGGGAGAAGCCACAGCCATAGCCGGAGCCTCTGATACCTGGACTGCCACCACCACAGTCCTTTCAGCTGGGTCAACTGACAACTTCATCATTTACATTCTAATCCCCGGTGATCCACCAATACAAACTACCGTGAAAGATGAAGCCAGCAGCAGCCAGGGGAGCTGGGACTTATTCCCTGGATGCAACCTTGCTGAAACCGCTTCCGGAAGAAGAGAGCAGTGGAGTTCCACCACGGCAGCGAGCGTGGCCTACAAGAGGCAGGAGCGTCCTCTGATGTCCTTCAGTAGCAGCTCAAGCGAGGAGGACTTCAGGTCCCTCATCTGAGGAACCAAACTACTGGCTGAATGAAGGACACCTCTGGAGGACCTATGGGAGCCACACCATGGACTGCACCTGATGGGTGAGAGCTAGTTGGCACTTGTTTTGTTCGTTTAGTTTGTATTGCCCCCGTTTGACTCTCATCAAGATGGGCATGGCTGTCAGGACACCCCCCCCCCCAATTCTGCAGGAAATTCCTAGTTGCGCCTAAGCGCGCCTATTTTCCTTTCCCCCCTTCTCAGGTTACTTGGGAGCCCCCTTTGCAAAAAAGGTTCTCTATTTGGTACTATTTCATATTCCATGTGGATTACACGTTACCCGTTTGGATTACAAAATTACCTCACGTGGATTATATATGCATTTTGGACTGTGTTCCTCCAGTGTTTCATTATCAAAGCAGCCACGACTTGAGGAGAGACTCAAACGTATATCTGAGCCTTTTATGCTTGTAAATGTGAAATTAATTGCACTAAAATGTTTGCATACTGTCTTTGCTGTATTTTAGCAATGATGTTTTTACAGGTTCAGCAACGTTCAAGCACTTTAGCCCATTGTGTGTATTCTTTTTCAGGTACTGCAATGTGTCCTATTTATGCACTTATTGTACGGAGTTATTTAGTGAATTATGCACTTAGCAAGATAGCTAGCACCTTACTTTTCTACCTAATATGGACTGCCTCTAAAGACTGTACGCTGCGGCCGAGCCTCGTGCGTATGACGCAATCACGAGTCAATAGTACGCTAAGGATTCGTATGTACTTTGTATGCTAATGCTTACGTATTGCATACTTTTAAAAACGCTTACTGTATGTTCGTAATTTGTGCAGGAATGTTCACAAAACAACAATTATTTTTTTACAGCAAATTCGACCAAATAAATTCGTATTAAAAACGAATCTTGTCATAAATTCGCCAAAGCGAATTTTGGATGATTCGCTCATCTCTAGCAAATCTCTTAGCAAATGTGGTGCCAATATTCAAAAAGGGTCATATACATCAGTGTTCCTCAACTTCAATCCTTCAGGATGTTCTTAGTATTGAGCAGGTGATATAATTAGTGTCAATGCATCAGGACTTACCACAGGTATTCTTTCTGTGGGATATTTTCAAATCATGACGGAGAGGTGGGCCCTGAGGACTGGAGTTGAGGAACACAGGAACACTGATATATACAGTGCCTTGCGAAAGTATTTGGCCACCTTGAACTTTTCAACCTTTTGCCACATTTCAGGCTTCAAACAAAAAGATATAACATTTTAAATTATTTGGTGAAGAATCAACAACAAGTGGGTCACAATTGTGAAGTGGAGCGAAATTTATTGGATCATTTAAACTTTTTTGTAATAATAAAACTGAAAAGTTGGGCGTGCAAAATTATTCGGCCCCTTCGCATTAATACTTTATTGCGCCACCTTTTGCTGCGATTACAGCTGTAAGTCGCTTGGGGTATGTCTCTATCAGTTTTGCACATCTAGAGACTGAAATTCTTGCCCATTCTTCCTTGCAAAACAGCTTGAGCCTTTTGAGGTTGGATGGCTTCATATGGGTTTTCTGCCTTCCTCTGAATCAACTTGTAGAATAACAGGCTGAAGTGGGTGGACAGATGTCTTTTTTCAGCCCTATAGACTTTAGGGTAATTTATTAAATTGGTGTAAAGTAGAGCTGGCTTAGTTGCCCATAGCAATCAATCAGATTCCACCTTTCATTTTCTAAAGAAGCTTTCAAAAATGAAAGGTGGAATCTGATTGGTTGCTATGGGCAACTAAGTCAGTTCTACTTTACACCAATTTGATAAATGACAACATATGTTACTATGTGTAAGGGATTGTATCCTCTCAGGGGGTCGACATCACACAATCTCTTCAAAACACGAGGATTTTCAAGTCCACACCACTTTATTTTCACCCTTTTTGCTCCAGCATGAAACACAACCATCAAAATAACACCTGCCCGGCTAGGCTCTGACTACACATAGTTCAGCTAACTCACCTAAATACAAACGCTGTTCACACACATCTTTTAAGTGAGGCTTCCTCAGCCGTTCAGTCCAGCAGCCTCCTGGCTGTGACCCCAACCGTACCTTTGGGGGGAGATGGTCCAACAGTCTTCCTGACTCTGACCGTGTGACCCTCTTCTCTTAGGGTCACTGGGCTCCCCAAACTTCCAGGCTACACTGAGCCTTGTGGCCCCTCAGCTCTCGTGGCTGAGACGACACAGAGCCACCGCAGGCTCTAACCTCTCAGGTCTCCTGAGCCTTTCTCTTCCTCAGGCTTCCTCAGCCTTGTGGCCCCCCAGCCCTGCTGGCTGGGACCACACGGGCCCTCTCCAGGTCTGTTCCCTGGGGCCCTCTCTCTCTCTCTCTCTAACACACAGTGCATGTTAACTTATCCCTGCCTGATTAATCCAGCTGGCCTCACCTGGGGCCAGGGAAAACCTGTGACGGATTAGGGTGTGTGTGCTGGAAGACTCCCACTTCCAACTTGTCTCCCAGTCCAAGAAATCCAGCCCATGCAACATTAAACAAAACCCAGCTCCAGCAACTATGCTTGCTGAAGCTATACCACTTCTGGATTTCAGTTCTCACCTGGCCAAACTGACAAACCAGGCGAGATTCACACCCCACACCTCACATTACTACACACATCACCACATATGTTACCATGTTTATGACTAAATTAAGGGGCAAGTGATATTGCTATGCCACCTTTGCCACTTTCCTAAGGTGTGACAAAGGTGAGGAGGGGCAAGGCCAGAGTACCAAAATATTTATCTTCTTTTTGCCACTTTTTTGGAGTAAAAGAAGACTAAAATCTATGCCAGGTCTGAGTGCCCAGACTGCCGGAAGATGTGCCAACTTTATAAAGAGGTGTGCACCTCATCATAAATTAAGCGTATTCTCCAGCAGCGCAGGGAATATCATAGATGACCATACACAATCTACCACTGACAGCGCTAATTGCATAATGTCCGTGTCATGTTCTGCCAATGGCACACACCTCAGCAGGCAGTGTCGCCAACATTCAGTTGTCAGGACAAAGAGGGTGGACTTCTTGGTTCAGAAAGTGCTAGCCAATCTGAGGTGTGCTGATCTCAGTCATGTGATGCTGGACATGTCACATGACTAGCAAGTGCTTATGCTTATTTAAACAGGGAGCCTTCTGGTCGCAGATTGCCTATGATTGGTTTCATCACTTGGATTACCACACTGGCGTTTTGTTCCTGTGTAGTTGCTGTTGGATTTCTGACCCTGGCTTGTACCCTAACTCTGACTTGTGTTTGACCCCTTGGATTTGACATGATCTCTGGATATCCCTGATTCGTGTTACTGTTTCTGATTTGGTTTGGGCTCCCGGTATTGACCTCGGCTTGGTAGGTTTTCTGGTTCTGTCTTTGTACGCTGTGCCATTCTGTCACTAGTCTCCTGTTATTGAACTGAAATTTGAAGTTTCAAATTAGTGCGTTATTGGCTCAGTGTTTGTTATCTTCATGAGAATTCATTCTATCAAATATACTAAAAAGGAATGATTTTGTTCATATCTACATAACTACTGTTTTTAGGTAATACCCTCAAGACAGCTGCTTATAAGACTGAAGCCACCACATTGAGTAAGTTGCATCAGCATTGAGTCCAGGCCATTTACACCTCTACAGATAGTCTAAATTATTTTCCTAATATGTTTTCATTAAAAATGTTGCTCTGTTTTAGAGATGAGCGAATCATCCAAAATTCCTGCACAAATTACGAACATACAGTCAGTTTTGTTAAAAGTATGCAATACGTAAACATTAGCGTACAAAGTGCATACGAATCCTTAGTGTACTATTGACTCGCGATTGCGTCATATGCACGAGGCTAGGCCATGGCGTACAGTCTTTAGAGGTAGTCCATATGAGGTAGAAAAGTAAGGTGCTAGCTATCTGGCTAAGTGCATAATTTACTAAAAAACACTGTACAATAAGTGGATCACCGTGGACTGGAACGTAAACTATGAAGTCGTCAGCTGACCCAGCTGAAAGTACTGTGATGGTGGTGGCACTGGCAGTCCAGGGATCAGAGGCTCCGGCTGTGGCTTTTCCCTGAAACAGAGGGTGCCATCCGGTGACTCCTGAAGGCGGCGCACCGGTACTTCACCTGGTGGTTCCTCCGGCCAAACTTCAGGTGGTGATGCAGGTACCAGGGGCTTTAATAATAACGTTACCCCGGTAGCATAGGGACCTTTCAGGAATGTCATGGGGGTGTATTCCACTTGATCCCCCATGTACAGGCCGTGACATGGTTGGGGCAGGTATTGCCGTTTCACTGATCTGTGGCCCACAAAGTACTCCTTACCATCCTCGTCATCCGCCAGGAAGCCAGAGCCTTGCTCCACAGAAATCCACAGGGCGGTTCCCTTTCGCCGCTCCAGTGTAGGGTCTTCCGGCCTTGGATGGTCCAGTACCTGGATGACGTAGTCCTCCACTGCATTCTTGTAGTCCCATAGGGTCTGGGCGTGGGCCGTCACCGATGCTGGCACAATCGGGTTCTGCCAAATAGAAGGTGTTGTTTTCCTCCTGGACGCTTCAGCCGCCTCCGCCGCACCAGCTGCAGCAACCGCACCAGCCGGCAAGGCGAATATGGAGTCAGGAGCCGGTGAGACTCTCTTGCACAGTTGTTCCGCTCTGATCTCTGGAGCGGGCGGTGGTTCGGAGTACTCGTCCCCAAAGACCATCTCTCCCCACTTGGGTCGCTGTTCTTTTGCCATACTGTTTGATGTGGTCTGACTCTGGATCTTGTTCAGCAATGGCTTGAACTGGAGTGGAGGGCGGATTAATGAGGGAGGAGTCTTCACTCCCTATACATGCAAATAGTTAGTTCCCGGTGGGCCGGGCTGTTTTTTTCCACTTCTGAGGGGGGGCGTATCTTCACTTTCCCCCTCTTTTGTGGCGGCGTATCTTCATTTTCCGCCCTTGCGCTATTTTCTGGGGAGGGGGCAAGAAGAATGCATACGTAGCATTAGAGTTCAAAATTTTCAGAACATTTACAAATAATACGAAGCGAAGTAGAAAAATGGAGGATTCGATAAAAATCTACGAAACGGCAAATAGATTCGCTCATCTCTACTCTGTATACCTTAGTTTCTCATTTTTAACCAAACAGGGCATGCTGTTCTGTCCTCTGTTTAGACAAATCCTTCAGAGAAGCTGTCTAGAGGTTCAGTCTATAGCTTTTATCTTCGTTCTCTTAAGTGGTTATAAACAGTCGTTTAAGTTAGAGATGAGCGAATCATTCAAAATTTTATTCGCCGAACATTCGCCGAACTTTTCCTAAGATTCGTATATTCAACGAATAGATTTGTTGTATTTGCGTACAAAATATACGTTATTATGTGCTATTAGCGGACATTCGCGCACTAATAATGAACACTCTTTTAAAAAATGTATGCAACTTCTTAGAAGACGTACACATGAGCATACAAATCGCGTACGAATCCTCAGCGTACTAATGTCTACGCGATTACGTAGTACGCAGGCACGTACGATGAGAGGCCGCGGCGTGCACTCCTCAGAGGCAGAGCGAATTTTAGAAAATGGCATCCAGGCAATCCTCCTCATTTAGCTCTGCTGCACAGCTGAAATACATAGTCCGGCTGATGGACCGGCAGGATTATGATTTACGATGGCACACACCGCCACCCGAACCAGCATAAAAAGGAGGTGATCCAGCAGGTGATCCGAGGCTTGCACCATCGTTTCGACACCTTGCGGACCCAGGGCCAGATCCAGCTTAAATGGTCAGATCTGAAATCGCCTTTGGAGGCAGTATTTATATTGGAGGTAGAACAAGTAAGGTGCTGTCTATCCGGCTAAGTGCATAGTACAACCATCCACCATACAATAAAGTGAATATGAGGACACATTGCGGTACCTGTAAAGAAATACACACAATGGGCAATATACTTAAAAACGTTGCTGAAATGTAAAAACATTAGTGCAAACAATCCAGTGCAAACAATATAGTGCAAATACATTATAGGTAG
>ONZH01005879.1:0-29341 GCA_900303285.1 Rhinella marina | reverse complement strand
ACTAAATAGCCACCGTTAACAGGGTGTCAGTCAGTTCTACCATAGTTCCTGCACGTCACGTTCCCAAAAAAACAAAATATTAAAAAAATATATATATATTATTTCAGTTGTTTTAGATCAGCGATACAAATCCATTTTACTCAGCTGCGTGTAACCTTTCTGTGTGTCACAGTTCAGCACATTCGCTCCCATCCGTATATACTGTCCAGGTGACACTTTCTGTACGTCACACAATACAACCAAGTCATTTGCTACCAATATCATCTACCGCTTGATCCAGAAAACTCTCTGTGCGACATTTCTCTGGGTCGCAGACTAAATAGCCACCGTTAACAGGGTGTCAGTCAGTCCTACCATAGTTCCTGCACGTTACGTTCCCAAAAAAACAAAATTGTAAAAAAAATATAAAAAATCAAATATAAAAAAAATATTTTTTCAGTTGTTTTAGCTCAGTGATACAAATCCATTTTACTCAGCATTGTGTAACCTTTCTGTGTGTCACAGTTCAGTACACTCGCTCCCATCCGTATATACTGTCCAGGTGACACTTTCTGTACGTCACTTAATTCTACCAGACTGAACAAGTTTGTGGGTTTCAGTACACCAGGCCCATTTAATTTTTTTTTTTTATATCATACACTTATATACAAACAATGTTGAACCCCAGGGCTAAGGGTCGAGGACGAGGGCGTGGACGTGGGCATTCAATTACTGCAGGGGGAAGAGGCCGTGGTCCTGGGCAGGGTGAGACAGTACCTGCTGATGAGGGAGCTGTGGAACGCCGCAGAGTTACACTCCCTAGCTTCATGTCTCAACTTACAGGGACACGTGGTAGAGGACTGTTGAAACCACAACAGTGCGAACAGCTGATCTCGTGGATTGCGGACAATGCTTCAAGTAATTTGTCCACCAGTCAGTCTTCCACGCAATCCACCCACGTTACCAAAGGGAGCACTCCTCTGGCTCCTCCACCTCAACCTCCTTCCCCCCCCAGTCTGCCCCCTCCCAGGAAAATTTGGAATGTGATCCGGCATACTCTCAGGAACTGTTTTCTGGACCCTTCCCAGAGTCACAAACCACTTCTCAGGTTGCTGCTGACCTCGTTCCCGATGCCCAAGTTTTCCAACTGTCGCAGTCTGTGGGTGATGATGATGACAATGTTGAGTTAGTGGAAGAAGTTTGTAAAGAGGTGTCAGACGATGAGGAGACACGGTTGTCAGACAGTGGTGAAGTTGTTGTTAGGGGAGGAATTCCGAGGGGGGAGCAGACTGAGGAATCGGAGGATGACGAGGTGACTGACCCAAGCTGGGTTGATATGCCGAGTGAAGACAGTGCATCTGAGGCGGAGGCGAGTGCTGCACCAGAACAGGTTGTAAGAGGCAGTGGTGTGGCCAGAGGGAGAAGAAGGGCCAGAGCTGGTGCATCAGCAGCAACTGTTTCACGTAGTGAAGCTCCCGTGGCGAGGCCTAGATGTTCGCAAGTCTGGAGGTTCTTTAAAGAAAGTGAGGATGACCGACGGACTGTGGTGTGCAACCTGTGCTACACCAGGATCAGCAGGGGTGCCACCACTACTAGCCTAACCACCACCAGCATGCGCAGGCATATGAGTGCTAAACACCCCACTCAATGGAACCAAGGCCGTTCACCACCTCCTGCGGGTCACACCACTGCTCCTTCCTCTGTGTCACTCGCTGCCTCTGCTAGTCAACCCCCTGCCCAGGACCCCGGCACGAGCGCCTCCCGCCGGAAAACCACACCTTCGCCTCAACGATCCTCCACAGTGTCCACCAATGTGTCCCAGCGCAGCGTTCAGCTGTCTTTACAGCAGACGCTGGAGCGCAAGAGGAAATACAGTTCCACCCACCACATGCCCAAGCCCTCAACGTCCACATCTCCAAATTGCTTAGCCTGGAGATGCTGCCCTATAGGCTGGTAGCAATCTCATGGCGGTGGCTGCCCCTCGGTATTCAGTCCCCAGCCGCCACTATTTTTCCCGATGTGCCGTCCCAGCCCTACACCAGCACGTGTCGGAGAACATCATCCGTGCCCTGACCAACGCTGTTTCTGAGAAGGTCCACCTAACCACGGACATGTGGACAAGTGCTGCCGGGCAGGCACATTGGGTTAACTTGGTGGAGGCTGGGACCGAGAATGACCCTGGGGCCGCTCATGTACTGCCCACACCGAGGATTGCGGGGCCTACCTCGGTCACGGTCTCTCAGACGTACTATGCCTCCTCCTCCTCCTCCGACCCCTCCTCCTCCACCGAATTACCATCTGTGGGCACGGCGCCTTCAGTCGGTAGCTCTAGGCGCAGCAGCAGTGCCGTGGGTAAGCGCCAGCAGGCGGTGCTCAAACTGCTGAGCTTAGGTGACAAAAGGCACACCGCCCAAGAGCTGTTACAGGGCATCACGGCGCAGACCGATGTGTGGCTGGCACCGCTGAACTTCAAGCCAGGCATGGTTGTGTGTGACAACGGGCGTAACCTGGTGGCGGCTCTGCAACTCAGCAGACTGACACATGTGCCATGCCTGGCCCACGTGTTCAATCTAATAGTTCAGCGATTCCTCAAGACATACCCCAATCTGTCTGATTTGCTCACCAAGGTGCGCCGCATCTGTGCGCATTTCCGCAAGTCCACCACAGATGCTGCCACTCTCAGGGCAGCACAGCGCCGCCTACAACTGCCCGCTCACCGACTGTTGTGCGACGTGCCCACGAGATGGAATTCCACATTAAACATGTTATCCAGAGTTTACCAGCAGCGCAGAGCTATTGTAGACTGCCAGATGTCATCTTCCACCAGAACTGGTAGTCAGGTCTCTCAGATTCCTCAAGTCTACAATGAGGAGTGGACGTGGATGTCTGATATCTGCCAGGTGTTGAGCAACTTTGAGGAGTCAACACAGATGGTCAGCGGCAATGCCGCCATTATCAGCCTCACCATCCCGCTGCTTTGCCTGTTGAAAAAACTCACTGCTCAGCATCAAGTCGGATGCTTTGCGCTTGTCACAAGAGACGGTGGAGGAAGATACGTCGCTTGATAGCCAGAGCACCCTCCGGTCTGTTTCTCAGCGCGTATCGGAGGAGGGGGATGAGGATGAGGAGGAAGAGGAGGAGAATGTCGGCGAGACAGTAGAGGGTACCAGTGCTCAGTCCTTAACTCTTGAGCGTGTATGGGCTGAAGAGGAGGACTTGGAGGAGGAGGAGGAGGAAATGGAGAGTCAGGTCAGTGAGGAGAGGGAATTCTTGCGTGTTGGGACTCTGGCGCACATGGCAGACTTCATGTTAGGCTGCCTATCCCGTGACCCTCGTGTTAGAAGAATTTTTTCCAACACCGATTACTGGGTGTTCACTCTCCTGGACCCACGGTACAAGCAGAACCTTTCCACTCTCATCCCTGCAGAGGAAAGGAGTATGAGAGTGAATAGGTATCAACAGGCCCTGGTGCACAAGCTGAAACAATTCTTCCCATCTGAAGCCGCTAGCGGCAGAGGGCATGGTTCTGTGGGCCAAGGAGCGGGGTAGAGGAGGCGAGCAGGCAGCTTGTCCAGCACTGGCAGGGGAACGCTCTCCAAGGCCTTTGCCAGTTTTATGTCACCCCAGCAAGACACTGTCACCTGTCCCCAGTCTAGGCAGAGTAGGGGGGAGCTGTACAGAAAGATGGTGAGGGAGTACCTAGCTGACCATACCAATGTCCGTAGCGATCACTCTGCTCCATACAACTACTGGGTTTCAAAGCTGGACACGTGGCCTGAACTGGCGCTGTACGCCTTAGAGGTGCTGGCCTGCCCTGCCGCTAGCGTGCTGTCAGAGCGGGTATTCAGTGCAGCTGGTGGCGTCATCACCGATAAGCGTACAGGCCTGTCAACTGACAGCGCTGACAGGCTGACGCTTATTAAAATGAACAAAGCCTGGATTTCACCGGAATTCAAATCTCCTCCGGGGGAAAGCAGCTAAAGATTTAAATAACTTATGTATCCGATTCCTCTTCTCTACTCCTCTTCTCTACTCCTCCTCCTCCATATTGTCTTTGCCTAACGCTGACCCAAAAAACGCCATTTTTTAGAGGTCCAACTGGCACTCTTTTAGCACAATTTTTCAGGAGGGTCCCGTACAGGCCCTCTCTTCAACAATTTTTCAGGAGGGCCCCCTACAGGCCCTCTATTCAAACAATTTTTCAAGAGGTCACCTACAGGCCCTCTCTTCAAACAATTTTCAGAGCCCCTACAGGCCCTCTCTTCAAACAATTTTTCAGGAGGGGCCCCCTACAGGCCCTCTATTCAAACAATTTTTCCAGAGGTCCACCTACAGGCCCTCTCTTCAAACAATTTTTCAGGAGGGCCCCTACAGGCCCTCTCTTCAAACAATTTTTCAGGAGGGCCCCCTACAGTCCCTCTATTCAAACAGTTTTTCCAGAGGTCCACCTACAGGCCCCTCTCTTCAAACAATTTTCAGGAGGGCCCCCTACAGGCCCTCTATTCAAACAATTTTTTCAGGAGGGCCCCCTACAGGCCCTCTATTCAAACAATTTTTCCAGAGGTCCACCTACAGGCCCTCTCTTCAAACAATTTTTCAGGAGGGCCCCCTACAGGCCTCTCTTCAAACAATTTTTCGCAGAGGTCCACCTACAGGCCCTCTCTTCAAACAATTTTTCAGGAGGGCCCCCTACAGGCCCTCTCTTCAAACAATTTTCAGGAGGGCCCCTACAGGCCCTCTATTCAAACAATTTTTCCAGAGGTCCACCTACAGGCCCTCTCTTCAAACAATTTTTCAGGAGGGCCCCCTACAGGCCCTCTCTTCAAACAATTTTTCAGGAGGGCCCCCTACAGTCCCTCTATTCAAACAGTTTTTCCAGAGGTCCACCTACAGGCCCTCTCTTCAAACAATTTTTCAGGAGGGCCCCCTACAGGCCCTCTATTCAAACAATTTTTCCAGAGGTCCACCTACAGGCCCTCTCTTCAAACAATTTTTCAGGAGGGCCCCCTATAGGCCCTCTATTCAAACAATTTTTCCAATTGACGTCTTTTTCCTATCTTTACGACTGTACCGGTTAAAGCAACAGTTTTCCCAAATCCAGTCCGGCTGTTGTCACCACCACACACGCTAGCCCAGGGGGCACTCCTCTGGCTCTTCCAGCGAAACCTCCTTCCCCCCAGCCTGCCCCCCACCTACAGGCCCTCTCTCCAAACAATTGACGTCTTTTTCCTATCTTTCTCTCTCTCCAAACTATTTTTCCGAATAGCTGCCATATACGGTATTAAACTGAGAAGAATACGGAGAACACATGCTACACTTGATCAAGTTCATAATTTACGACTGTACCGGTTAAAGCAACAGTTTTCCTAAATCCAGTCCGGCTGTTGTCACCACCACACACGCTAGCCCAGGGGGCACTCCTCTGGCTCTTCCAGCGAAACCTCCTTCCCCCCAGCCTGCCCCCCACCTACAGGCCCTCTCTCCAAACAATTGACGTCTTTTTCCTATCTTTCTCTCTCTCCAAACTATTTTTCCGGATAGCTGCCATATACGGTATTAAACTGAGAAGAATACAGAGAACACATGCTACACTTGATCAAGTTCATAATTTACGACTGTACCGGTTGATGCAACAGTTTTCAAAAATCCATTCTGGCTGTTGTCACCACCACACACGCTAGCCCAGGGGGCACTCCTCTGGCTCTTCCAGCGAAACCTCCTTGCCCCAGCCTGCCCCCCCCCACCTACAGGCCCACTCTACAAACAATTTAGCCGGATAGGGGACGTATCCGAAGTTGTACTCATGTTTGTTTTTGTTCTTCTTTTATCTGCCTCCTGACCTGTGATAGGCAGAGCATGGACACGTCCCCTTAGCTGCAGCGGGAAAGACACTCCCCTGGCCAGAGCAAGCTCTTTTTCCCTTTTCCGTGTTCGAAATATCCATTAAATATAGGGTCCCAAGATAGGGGACGTATACGGTATTAAACTGAGAAGAATCTATACCATACGGGTTAAAGCAACAGTTTTCCCAAATCCAGTCCGGCTGTTGTCACCACCACACACGCTAGCCCAGGGGGCACTCCTCTGGCTCTTCCAGCAAAACCTCCTTCCCCCCCACCTACAGGCCCTCTCTCCAAACAATTTTCCCAGGTAGGGGGACGTATTAGATATTGTACTGATTTTGAATTGCCTCCTGCGATAGATGGGAATCGAACCCGCATCAACTGCTTGGGAAGTAGCTATGCTCACCACTATACCACCAGCAGGCACAGCAACTGATAAGAACAGATACTAAACTTGATTTTAACTGCAGTGCCAGCATGAGTAGTGGTGTCACCTGCAGGCGGTGATGGACCTTCGTTGCACCTAGTTGGGTGCTTCCCTAACATGTGATGGGCATGTGCCTCGCCTTTCTTGGTCTGGGTGAGCACAATTGCCATGAGGGTAACCACCAGGCTGTTGCCTGAGAATTTGGGGTAATGGTGGGATTAGGCAGCCTCAGAGGCATCCATGCATGCTGCCCCTGCTGTTTCCTGTCCATTTCCCTGGTTTTTCCATCATTTTCTGAGGTTTCCAGGTTTTCACCCAGCCTTCCCTAGGCAGAGCCTTGGTCCCCCGCAAAAATGCTCGAGTCTCCCATTGACTTCAATGGGGTTCGTTATTCGAAACGAGCACCCGAGCATCGGGAAAAGTTCGACTCGAATAACGAGCACCCGAGCATTTTAGTGCTCGCTCATCTCTACAGGTGTGCCCTGTCAGGTTTAATAAGTGGGATTTCTTGCCTTATAAATGGGGTTGGGACCATGAGTTGTGTTGGGCAGAAGTCAGGTGGATACACAGCGGATAGTCCTACTGAATAGACTGTTAGAATTTGTATTATGGCAAGAAAAAAGCAGCTAAGTAAAGAAAAACGAGTGGCCATCATTACTTTAAGAAATGAAGGTCAGTCAGTCAGAAAAATTGGGAAAACTTTGAAAGTGTCCCCAAGTGCAGTTGCAAAAACCATCAAGCGCTACAAAGAAACTGGCTGACATGAGGAGCGCCCCAGGAAAGGAAGACCAAGAGTCACCTCTGCTGCGGAGGATAAGTTCATCTGAGTCACCAGCCTCAGAAATCGCAGGTTAACAGATTAGAGACCAGGTCAATGCCACACAGAGTTCTAGCAGCAGACACATCTCTACAACAACTGTTAGGAGGAGACTGTGTGCAGCAGGCCTTCATGGTGGAAACCACTGCTAAGGACAGGCAACAAGGAATGGACATTAGACCAGTGGAAATCTGTGCTTTGGTCTGATGAGTCCAAATTTGAGATCTTTGGTTCCAACCACCGTGTCTTTGTGCGATGCAGAAAAGGTGAACGGATGGACTCTACAGTCATGGCCAAAAGTTTTGAGAATTACACAAATCTTCTATTTTCACATGATCTGCTGCCCTCTGGTTTTTCTGTGTGTTTGTCAGATGTTTTTATCACATACAGAAATATAATTGCAATCATATTATGAGTAACAAAAGCTTATATTGACAGTTAGAATGAGTTAATGCAGCAAGTCAATATTTGCAGTGTTGACCCTTCTTCTTCAGGACCTCTGCAATTCTCCCTGGCATGCTCTCAATCAACTTCTGGACCAAATCCTGACTGATAGCAGTCCATTCTTGCACAATAAATGCTTGCATTTTGTCAGAATTTGTAGGTTTTTGTTTGTCCACCCGTCTCTTGATGATTGACCACAAGTTCAAGGTTATCTAGGAATTCCGTTATGATCTGTGGTAGTTGAATCCATAATGGAATTCTTAGATAACCTGAACCTTGTACACCAAACTTCAAAACACAAGTCTGCTCATCACTAAAAATAATACATATGCTAATAAAAGAAAACCCCAGAGCCACCATCACATGTCTCAACAACGGTCAAACTAGCCAGACCTTTCACCGGGAAGGAACAACCAAGGGAAGGGCAGTCCCCAAAAGGAGACCACCTATGCCAAGACATGGTATCCATCCGCAGACAGCTGTTTCGGGGTATTTACCCCTCATCAGTGTGGAGTAGGAATCTGGCTAGTGGGAGCAATGCCTAGTAGATGATTATTTAATAAAAGATGATTGACCTCAGGGAGATCAACCATCATCACCACAGAGCCACCATCACGTGTCTCAACGTTGGTGAAACTAAAACAAGGCTCCCTGGGAAAAGCAATATGTTGAGACACGTGATGGTGGCTCTGGGGTCTTCTTTTATTAGCATATTGCTTTTCCCAGGGAGCCTTGTTTTAGTTTCACCAACGTTGAGACACGTGATGGTGGCTCTGTGGCGATGATGGTTGATCTCCCTGAGGTCAATCATCTTTTCTTAAATAATCATCTACTAGGCATTGCTCCCACTAGCCAGATTCCTACTCCACACTGATGAGGGGCAAATACCCCGAAACAGCTGTCTATGGATGGATACCATGTCTTGGCATAGGTGGTCTCCTTTTGGGGACTGCTCTTCCCTTGGTTGTTCCTTCCCAGTGAAATGCCTGGCTAGTTTGACCGTCGTTGAGACACGTGATGGTGGCTCTGGGGTCTTCTTTTATTAGCATATTGCTTTTCCCAGGGAGCCTTGTTTTAGTTTCACCAATGTTGAGACACGTGATGGTGGCTCTGTGGTGATGATGGTTGATCTCCCTGAGGTCAATGATCTTTTCTTAAATAAAAATAATACATAGACATATACTTCACATTCTGAGGGGAATCCAGTCCCTGCCACTCAGTGATAAGACAATGAGGGGCATGGACTGAACTCCCCTTCAGAATTTCAAGCATATGTCTATGGGGGGCTTGAAGTCTATGGGAAGGTGCTGTGAGGTGAATAAGGCTACTTTCACATTAACGGCAGCACGGATCCGGCAAGTGAAGGGTGCCACTGGATCCGCGCTACCGCAGATGCACGTGTGGGGCCGGAAACGAGCTCCAGCCCCACATGTGTCAGACAGTGTCATACATACATACACATACATACATAAACTTACATACATACATATATACTTACAAAGGCCCGGATAGCAGGAGGAGGGCGGCGCGCACAAGGGTAAGTTTACCCACAGCGCCACCTGCTGGAGGGAGGGGAAATTGCAGGGAGATGGTTCCGGAATGACCCCCCATTGAAAGTCAATGGAGGACGGATCCGTTTACCATTGTGTCACACCAAACGGATCCGTCCCCATTGACTTGCATTGGGGGTCATTCCGGATCCGTCTTGGTGCGGATGCCCAGACCGGAGAGCAAACCGCAGCATGCTACAGTTTGCTCTCCGGTCTGAAGACGGAACGGAATGCTTCCAGGGCTGTACTGCTCAGTGGTTGGAAGGTCTGGAGGTTAGAGCAGTGAAGTGCTACTAACCTTGTCGGCCGCTCTCTTACACACTGCTCCACCGCTGTAAGGATACTAGGGGAAGCAGCAGAGCACAGAACACGAAAGGATTAGGCGGGTGGCTGCAGGGGCAAGTAGGAAGAGAGATGCTGTACTTAGATTGGAAAGGGGGTGGGGCCAATCAGCCTGCCCGGGCCCCGTAGCAACTGCGTGGTCTGCCACTATGGGCGGTACACCAGTGAGTTGTACATTATAGCCTGGGTTAGGTGAAGGCCTCTGAGCTGAAAAGTGTCAGCAATCTCTGCTGGTTCAGGGTCTAGTTGACCCCTGGGTGATTTGCGTTCTGAGAAAAGTTGTTTTTGCACCAGGCACTGTACAGATACTTCAAGTATGAAAAAAACCAACAACCTGCGTAATATAGTTGCCTGAGTTAAATTTTTATATATTAAAGAAAAACATGGACGCTATTAGAACAATAATATTGTATCATTCCCGCTCCACTGCTCCTATCCCTCCCGTCACTACAGACAGCACATCATGTCATGGCTGCAGTGATGGCTTGTAATGATGCTAGACTACACAACATGACTTTATAGCAGTTACCTTTCCCATGAACCCATCAATAGCTCTGATACTTAATTGACAGAAAGCAGAACCCAGAAAAAAAAACAACTACAATAAAGACAACAATCAGACTGTGGGACCAAAATCTTAGGATTCACCAAAACTAAGCCAATGGACTAAGATTCAAGACACTGGAAACAAAATGCACAGAGCTATCACTAAACACAGCAGAAAGGCCCAGAAACTAATTATATTTAAAGGCATAACAATAAAAACCTTCTCAGCAAACACCAGTCTAAGCGAATTGATAACCAAACCAGATTCAGGTGTAAGACATTGCAACCTCCCCAAACAAGATTACTGAGAAACAGACGAGATCCCATTCGCTCGTAACAGATGTGTCCCTGTATAGCATGTGACTAGAGATGAGCGAGTAGTGAAATATTCGAAAGTTCGAAATTCGATTCGAATAGACCGCGAAATTCGACTATTCGACCGAATATCAAATCCCATTAAAGTCTATGGGAAAAAAATGCTCTCCACTTGGAAATCTCAATTCGACCACTTGGAGGTCACCAAGTCCACCCTGAAACCTCAGAAAAGGATGCCAACACTGCTGGAATGCAACTGGGACAGCAGGGGAAGCATGTCTGGGTGCATATAACGCGCCCAAGTCGCACTATTACGCCACTATCACAGCCTCTCAACAATACACTCCAAAGACAATGTAACCTCTCTGTAAAGTGAGACCATACAAGGAAACCTTCTTTCCTCTACATTGCCATGGACCCCAAGCCAAACTAGACAAAAAAGAAGATAAAATTCTGCACCCCTTAAAATCACGTTGCCTATGACAACCACAGATGGCATAGGCAAAGGGGAAAGCAAATAGACCCCACCCCTAATTGTCATTGTGTGTGTGTGTGAGATGTGGTCAGACATGTCTTCTTTAAAATGTAAAAACAACTCAAACACATGCAGAAGCCTTAAAATGCCCAAATTGTTGGCGCTTGAGATGTCAGTGACCCGACCTGGCCCAGTGTCATGTCTAGCAGGTAAAGCAGTGGGGATGTTGAGGGATGCGTAGGACCGCAAAAGGCAGGAAGAGGCCGTGGGCTGGCCAGAGGCTCATGGAGAAGGCAGGCTAGAGCCCGCAGGGCCGCATCTCTTCCCTATAACAGGCCCCCACACAAAGCTCTCCCATCGAGGGCTCTTAGGTCCTTGTTGTGAAAATATTTTAATGAGTGCGCAAAGTTAGCTTGAGGTGAGCCCTCGAAAAAATTATATGGAGGCCCAAGAGGTGAGCCCTCGAAAAAATTATGTGGAGGCCCAAGAGGTGAGACCTCTAAAAAATTATGTGGAGGCCCAAGAGGTGAGACCTCTTAAAAATTATGTGGCGGCCCAAGAGGTGAGACCTCTTAAAAATTTTGTGGAGGCCCAAGAGGTGAGACCTCTTAAAAATTATGTGGAGGCCCAAGAGGTGAGACCTCGATAAAATTATGTGGAGGCCCAAGAGGTGAGACCTCTTAAAAATTATGTGGCGGCCCAAGAGGTGAGACCTCTTAAAAATTTTGTGGAGGCCCAAGAGGTGAGACCTCTTAAAAATTATGTGGAGGCCCAAGAGGTGAGACCTCGATAAAATTATGTGGAGGCCCAAGAGGTGAGACCTCTTAAAAATTATGTGGAGGCCCAAGAGGTGAGACCTCTTAAAAATTATGTGGAGGCCCAAGAGGTGAGACCTCGATAAAATTATGTGGAGGCCCAAGAGGTGAGACCTCTTAAAAATTATGTGGCGGCCCAAGAGGTGAGACCTCTTAAAATTATGTGGAGGCCCAAGAGGTGAGACCTCTTAAAAATTATGTGGAGGCCCAAGAGGTGAGACCTCTTAAAAATTATGTGGAGGCCCAAGAGGTGAGACCTCTTAAAATTATGTGGAGGCCCAAGAGGTGAGACCTCTTAAAATTTGTGGAGGCCCAAGAGGTGAGACCTCTTAAAATTATGTGGAGGCCCAAGAGGTGAGACCTCTTAAAAATTATGTGGAGGCCCAAGAGGTGAGACCTCTTAAAAATTATGTGGAGGCCCAAGAGGTGAGACCTCTTAAAAATTATGTGGAGGCCCAAGAGGTGAGACCTCTTAAAAATTATGTGGAGGCCCAAGAGGTGAGACCTCTTAAAAATTATGTGGCGGCCCAAGAGGTGAGACCTCTTAAAAATTTTGTGGAGGCCCAAGAGGTGAGCCATAAATATATAAATTTTTTTATTTACGGAGCAATTCTACGGCGGTTAAGGAGGAGGAGGAGGAGGTGGAGGAGGAAATGGCACTTCATACAGATGGCACTTCACTTTTGGCTGCTTTCCACTGTTGGAGAAGCAAAGTCCGGGTCAATCCACTTGCTGTTCATTTTGATTAGCGTCAGCCTGTCGGCACTGTCGGTTGACAGGCGGCTGCGCTTATCGGTTATAATGCCCCCGGCTGCGCTGAACACCCTTTCTGATAGCACGCTGGCGGCAGGGCAGGCAAGCACCTCCAAGGCGTACAGGGACAGTTCCAGCCACGTGTCCAACTTGGAGACCCAGTAAGTGTAGGACGCCGAGGGATCGGGGAGGACAGGGGTACGGTCTGCCAGGTACTCCCGCAACATCCGCCGATACTTGTCCCTCCTGCTGATAGCGGGCCCCGCAGTGATGGAAGTTGCACGAGGGGGTGCCATGAACGTGTCCCACACCTTGGAGAGTGTTCCCCTGGTGGCTGTGGGCCTGATCGATGTTGAGGGACTCTGGGAGACCCTCTCCTCTCTGCCGCCAGCGATGGTGGGTGGGAAAATCTCCATCATGTTCTGCACGAGTTCCCTCTGGTATTCCAGCAATCGATTCGTCCTCTCCTCTACCGGAATAAAAGAGGAGACGTTATCTTTATACCGGGGGTCCAGGATTGCGAAGACCCAGTACAGTTTGTTCTCCACTATCCGGACAACACGTGTGTCCCGGGAAAAGCAGCCCAGCATGAAGTCAGCCATGTGTGCCAGACTCTGAATAGGCATGACCTCACTGCCCCCACCAGAAGGATCACTTGCCATTTCCTCCTCTTCCTCTTCCGCCTCCTCTCCGCCCCATCCGCGCTGAACCAATGGGACGCACACAGCCTGACTGCTACCCTCGCCGCCAGCATCCTCCTCCTCTTCCACAGCCACCTCCACGTCGTCCTCCTCCTCCTCATCCTCCTCCTCCTCCTGCAACTGCCACCGTGAAGCAGACAAAAGTGTGGTCTGACTGTGTAGCTCCGTTGCGTCTCCTCCTACCCCCGTCTCCTCTGCGTGCAATGCGTTCTCCCTTATTGCGATGAGTGATTCTTTAAGGACGCATAGGAGCGGGATGGTTACGCTCACTATAGCGTCCTCGCTGCTGACCTTCTTGGTGGACTCCTCAAAGATACGCAGTACATCGCATATGTCTGCCATCCATGGCCACTCGTGGTTGGCAAACTGAGGGAGCTGAGTTGGAGGCACGCGTGGATTCATAATCTGGTACTCCATCAATGCTCTCTGCTGCTCACACACCCTGGCCAACATGGAATAGGTGGAATTCCAGCGAGTCGGCAGGTCGCACAACAGCCGATGTTCAGGCAAATGGAGGCGTTGCTGGAGTTTTTTTAAGCTAGCAGCAGCTACAGTTGACTTCCGAAAGTGAGCGCACAAGCGCCGCACTTTCACCAGTAGCTCTGCCAGGTTGGGGTAAGTCTTTAGAAATTTTTGGACTACCAGATTAAAAACGTGGGCCAGGCATGGTACGTGATTGAGTTCGGCAAGCTCCAGAGCCGCCACCAGGTTACGGCCGTTATCGCACACGACCATGCCTGGTCCTAGCTGCAGCGGCGACAGCCACATCTCCGTCTGCTGCAATATGGCGTCCCTCACCTCTGGGGCGCTGTGCTTCCTGTCGCCCAAGCTGATGAGCTTAAGCACCGCCTGCTGACGTCTCCCCGCGCCAGTGCTGCAACGCTTCCAGCTAGCGGCTGAGGGCGATGTTAAGGCAGAGGAGGAGGAGGAGGAGGGGGGTTTATCAGAACCCATGCTGGCAATCTTGGGCGGGGGTGGTAGGTAGGCCGTCTCTGTTTGCGACCCCGTCCCCGCTTCCACTACATTCACCCAGTGTGCCGTCAAAGAGATGTATCGTCCCTGGCCGCAAGCGCTTGTCCACGAGTCGGTGGTCAAGTGGACCTTTGCGCTGACTGCGTACCTCAGGGCCCGCCTGATGTTACGCGACACGTGCTGGTGCAGGGCGGGGACGGCACTCCGGGAAAAGTAGTGGCGGCTGGGGACGGAATAGCGAGGTGCGGCAGCCGCCATCAGGTCGCGGAAGGCCTGCGTCTCCACAAGCCTAAACGGCAACATCTCCAGGGCCAGCAGTTTGGAGATGTGGCAGTTTAAGGCTTGGGCTTGGGGGTGACTCGAGGCGTACTTCCGCCTGCGGTCGAACGCCTGCGAGATGGACAGTTGTTGGGACGAGGAGTGTGAAGGTGCAGGCGAAGAGGCGGGGGAAGGGGAGGCTGAAGGAGAAGGCCCCAAAGTAGCCGAGGCAGAGGCAGATGTGGAGGTGTCCTGGCTGGAGGTCTGGACCGCAGTGGCAGCACACAACAAAGGGGAAGAGGCAGTGGCAGCAAGACCGGGCGCAGGTTGTATTGCGTTTGCTCTCTCCCACTCAGCCCAGTGCTTGACTTCCAAGTGACGCCGCATGCCTGAGGTGGTCAGATTGCTCTTCTCAGAGCCCCTACTCAGTTTTGAGTGGCAGAGTGTGCAAACCGCGCTCAGTTTGTCATCCGCACAAACATTAAAAAATCTCCACACCACAGAAGTACGAGGCCTCGATGGGGGAGCTTCGCGCGACTGCCCGCTGCCGGGAACAGCTTCGGCCCTGCTGGCTGTGGCCTCACTTCTCTGTCTGGACTGTCCTCTGCCTGTGGACATCCCTCTGCCTGTGGACATCCCTCTGCCTCTGGACATCCCTCTGCCTCTGGACATCCCTCTGCCTCTTGCTGCCTTTTTCGGTGCTGCGCAGACCACCACCTCTCCACTGCTTTCCCCGCTGGACATCACCCCTGGCCAAGTGGGGTCGGTCATTTCGTCATCCACCACCTCCTCTTCCACTTCCTCACTCTGCTCCTCCTCCTGCCCACTGGACATTCCAACAGCCTCCCTTGATGGCAACTGCGTCTCATCATCATCATCGCTCATGATAACAGATGCTGGTTCAGGGTCCACATCAGCAGGAGATGGCGAATACTCAAGTGGTTGGGCATCACTACAAACAAATTCCTGTGCTAGCTCCTGGGATTCTTCCGGCACATCTGAAAAAGGACCCGAAAAGAGCTCCTGGGAGGGGTCAATGGTGGGATGACTCTGTTGGCCAGGTGTGGAGGAAGGAGGGTCAGAGTGAGACTGTGTGGATGACTGGCTGGTGGACAACTGTGTGGAAGCGCTATCGGCTATCCATTGCACCACCTGTTCAACCTGCTCAGGCCTCAACAGCGGTGTAACCCGCCCCCTGCTTAACTGTCCCATAAAGGCAGGGATTCTGGATGAGTGGGATCCTGGCTGACCCTCACCAGCACGCATTGTATCCCCACTGGCTTCAACAAGGCCACCAACAGCATTTCCGCGCCCCCGTCCTCGTCCACGTCCGATTCCGCTAGCCCCCCTCCGCATTTTATTTTTTTTTGGTTACAATATTTTGCCTTCACAGCCGTGTACTAACAGTTCAGACGGTGTGTATGAACACTACGTATATACAATTATTTTGCAAGAGAACGCAAAGTACAGGTGCCAATGAAAAGGCTTTTTTTTTTTTATATTTCTAGGTACACAGCCGTGTACAAACAGATCAGACGGTGTGTATGAACACTACGTATATACAATTATTTTGCAAGAGAACGCAAAGTACAGGTGCCAATGAAAAGGCTTTTTTTTTTTATATTTCTAGGTACACAGCCGTGTACAAACAGATCAGACGGTGTGTATGAACACTACGTATATACAATTATTTTGCAAGAGAACGCAAAGTACAGGTGCCAATGAAAAGGCTTTTTTTTTTATATTTCTAGGTACACAGCCGTGTACAAACAGATCAGACGGTGTGTATGAACACTACGTATATACAATTATTTTGCAAGAGAACGCAAAGTACAGGTGCCAATGAAAAGGCTTTTTTTTTTTATATTTCTAGGTACACAGCCGTGTACAAACAGATCAGACGGTGTGTATGAACACTACGTATATACAATTATTTTGCAAGAGAACGCAAAGTACAGGTGCCAATGAAAAGGCTTTTTTTTTTTATATTTCTAGGTACACAGCCGTGTACAAACAGATCAGACGGTGTGTATGAACACTACGTATATACAATTATTTTGCAAGAGAACGCAAAGTACAGGTGCCAATGAAAAGGCTTTTTTTTTTTATATTTCTAGGTACACAGCCGTGTACAAACAGATCAGACGGTGTGTATGAACACTACGTATATACAATTATTTTGCAAGAGAACGCAAAGTACAGGTGCCAATGAAAAGGCTTTTTTTTTTTATATTTCTAGGTACACAGCCGTGTACAAACAGATCAGACGGTGTGTATGAACACTACGTATATACAATTATTTTGCAAGAGAACGCAAAGTACAGGTGCCAATGAAAAGGCTTTTTTTTTTATATATTTCTAGGTACACAGCCGTGTACAAACAGATCAGACGGTGTGTATGAACACTACGTATATACAATTATTTTGCAAGAGAACGCAAAGTACAGGTGCCAATGAAAAGGCTTTTTTTTTTATATATTTCTAGGTACACAGCCGTGTACAAACAGATCAGACGGTGTGTATGAACACTACGTATATACAATTATTTTGCAAGAGAACGCAAAGTACAGGTGCCAATGAAAAGGCTTTTTTTTTTATATATTTCTAGGTACACAGCCGTGTACAAACAGATCAGACGGTGTGTATGAACACTACGTATATACAATTATTTTGCAAGAGAACGCAAAGTACAGGTGCCAATGAAAAGGCTTTTTTTTTATATATTTCTAGGTACACAGCCGTGTACAAACAGATCAGACGGTGTGTATGAACACTACGTATATACAATTATTTTGCAAGAGAACGCAAAGTACAGGTGCCAATGAAAAGGCTTTTTTTTTAATATATTTCTAGGTACACAGCCGTGTACAAACAGATCAGACGGTGTGTATGAACACTACGTATATACAATTATTTTGCAAGAGAACGCAAAGTACAGGTGCCAATGAAAAGGCTTTTTTTTTTTATATTTCTAGGTACACAGCCGTGTACAAACAGATCAGACGGTGTGTATGAACACTACGTATATACAATTATTTTGCAAGAGAACGCAAAGTACAGGTGCCAATGAAAAGGCTTTTTTTTTTTATATTTCTAGGTACACAGCCGTGTACAAACAGATCAGACGGTGTGTATGAACACTACGTATATACAATTATTTTGCAAGAGAACGCAAAGTACAGGTGCCAATGAAAAGGCTTTTTTTTTTTATATTTCTAGGTACACAGCCGTGTACAAACAGATCAGACGGTGTGTATGAACACTACGTATATACAATTATTTTGCAAGAGAACGCAAAGTACAGGTGCCAATGAAAAGGCTTTTTTTTTTATATTTCTAGGTACACAGCCGTGTACAAACAGATCAGACGGTGTGTATGAACACTACGTATATACAATTATTTTGCAAGAGAACGCAAAGTACAGGTGCCAATGAAAAGGCTTTTTTTTTTTATATTTCTAGGTACACAGCCGTGTACAAACAGATCAGACGGTGTGTATGAACACTACGTATATACAATTATTTTGCAAGAGAACGCAAAGTACAGGTGCCAATGAAAAGGCTTTTTTTTTTTATATTTCTAGGTACACAGCCGTGTACAAACAGATCAGACGGTGTGTATGAACACTACGTATATACAATTATTTTGCAAGAGAACGCAAAGTACAGGTGCCAATGAAAAGGCTTTTTTTTTAATATATTTCTAGGTACACAGCCGTGTACAAACAGATCAGACGGTGTGTATGAACACTACGTATATACAATTATTTTGCAAGAGAACGCAAAGTACAGGTGCCAATGAAAAGGCTTTTTTTTTTATATATTTCTAGGTACACAGCCGTGTACAAACAGATCAGACGGTGTGTATGAACACTACGTATATACAATTATTTTGCAAGAGAACGCAAAGTACAGGTGCCAATGAAAAGGCTTTTTTTTTTTATATTTCTAGGTACACAGCCGTGTACAAACAGATCAGACGGTGTGTATGAACACTACGTATATACAATTATTTTGCAAGAGAACGCAAAGTACAGGTGCCAATGAAAAGGCTTTTTTTTTTTATATTTCTAGGTACACAGCCGTGTACAAACAGATCAGACGGTGTGTATGAACACTACGTATATACAATTATTTTGCAAGAGAACGCAAAGTACAGGTGCCAATGAAAAGGCTTTTTTTTTTTATATTTCTAGGTACACAGCCGTGTACAAACAGATCAGACGGTGTGTATGAACACTACGTATATACAATTATTTTGCAAGAGAACGCAAAGTACAGGTGCCAATGAAAAGGCTTTTTTTTTTTATATTTCTAGGTACACAGCCGTGTACAAACAGATCAGACGGTGTGTATGAACACTACGTATATACAATTATTTTGCAAGAGAACGCAAAGTACAGGTGCCAATGAAAAGGCTTTTTTTTTATATATTTCTAGGTACACAGCCGTGTACAAACAGATCAGACGGTGTGTATGAACACTACGTATATACAATTATTTTGCAAGAGAACGCAAAGTACAGGTGCCAATGAAAAGGCTTTTTTTTTTATATATTTCTAGGTACACAGCCGTGTACAAACAGATCAGACGGTGTGTATGAACACTACGTATATACAATTATTTTGCAAGAGAACGCAAAGTACAGGTGCCAATGAAAAGGCTTTTTTTTTTTATATTTCTAGGTACACAGCCGTGTACAAACAGATCAGACGGTGTGTATGAACACTACGTATATACAATTATTTTGCAAGAGAACGCAAAGTACAGGTGCCAATGAAAAGGCTTTTTTTTTTATATATTTCTAGGTACACAGCCGTGTACAAACAGATCAGACGGTGTGTATGAACACTACGTATATACAATTATTTTGCAAGAGAACGCAAAGTACAGGTGCCAATGAAAAGGCTTTTTTTTTTTTATATTTCTAGGTACACAGCCGTGTACTAACAGGTCAGACGGTGGGTATTTACACCTGGTATACAAAAAGGGTATTGCAGGCACACAGAACCCAGAACACTAGAGCCAAATAAACTGTATTTAAAAAAAAAATAAAATTCACAGCCGTATACTGCCAGATCAGATGGTGCATATACACACTAGGTATATAACAGGGTTTTGCAGCCAAAAAGAACGCAGAACAGTAGTGCCAAATATAGTTTTGTATGTAGCAGAGCACCTAATACACCACTAATGCCTCTCTCTGTCCCTACTCCAGCAGCTATCCCTGAATACAGCAACCGTTCTCTGCAGACTGTATATTGTAGTAAAGCTATCACTGTACTGCACTATAGTAGCCCTGATAAGGGCTTTTAATCACGCTCCTGCCTGTCCAACAGCTAAAACCTATCTGTCCCTTCTCCAGCCTCTGTCCCTGACTAAGTTCACGCAGCATATGCGAACGAGCAGGAAGAGCTGAGTTTTTAATATTCGAGGTCACATGGTTTTTCCAGCCAATCCATGTAGACGCCGTTTTCGCGCTGCCAGCGTGCTCCGCGGGCCTGTCATACCCCCCCTGCATGTTGATTGGTGGAAAAAGAGCGCCAGGGAAGGTGGGAGGGGAAACGAATTCTAAGTGCGCCATCGCCGTTATACTCGATTGAAATCGAGTATGCCGAATAGCGTAGTATTCGATCGAATACCGGCTCGATCGAACACTACTCGCTCATCTCTACATGTGACCACTGCAGTCGATTAAGGTTCTGCTGGTAGACCATTTGAACTTTCTGACAAAAGCTTATCTGGGCTCCTATGATATATATGACTGTGTACAAACAAGTTTTCCAGTATTTTAGTCTGAACTTGCTGCTGTTGGTTTTGATATTGTGACACTAACCCACGTAGTCCACAATTAACAGTACATGTAAGTGAGAAGTCAAGGAGTGATGGGAAGAAGCTGGTGTGAGCTCTGCTTGTTCAGATGCTGTGTAGATAGAGGAGTCCTGCATGAAGTCAGCACATGGACATATCATTTCTATTATAGTAAGAATGATTATAACCTACAAGCCTTCTGTCTAATTTGCCTTCTGCTTGACAAGTCTAGAACGTGTTTAACCAGATCACCATGGATCCTCTTAGCCTAGTGGGCCCTGGTATCTGGCACTTCCTAAAGAAGAGCACATCTAATCTGTTACTTATACCACAATAAAGACACCTCCAGTGTAATACTTACACACCTGACTGGATGTTCTTTGCTTCCTCAGGTGGAACATGAGGTGGATGCAGATTTCTGTGACTTCAGTCTCCTCGGGACCCTGGTAGGACTTTTAGCAGCGGGAATTGACACCACATCTTCCACCCTAAAATTCATGCTAATGCTAATAGCCCATTATCCAGATGTGCAAGGTATGGACATCACTGACCCCGTGCTTACACCTTCTTATGCCTCGTTCACACGTCAGTGTTTTGGTGAGTGATTTCCATCAGTGATTGTGAGCCAAAACCAGGATAGGAGCCTCCACAGAGATAAGGTATAAGGGAAAGATCTGTATCTGTTCTGTGTTTAGACCCGCACCTGGTTTTGGCTTACAATCACTGATGAAAAATCACTGACCGAACACTGATATGTGAATAGGGCATTAGGCCCGAATTCACATTAACATTTCTTTTTCTGCTATTTCGTTCCATCAGGAACAGAAAAATAGAAAAAAAAGATTATTTTAGAAACATCACTTGTGGTCCAGCTGTGTCACACCCCTCAGGTTATTTTCAGTTATTTTCAATGAGAGAAAAAGCCTAAAAAAAACTAGAACATGGCTGAAAGGCGCTTTTGTATAAATTTTTTTTTTTTTACACTGAAGTCAATAAATGAGAGCTATGGAAGGTTTTCCGCTTGTTTCCGTTATTGAATTCTTTTGAGGGATCTCTTTTTTCCATCTTTCTAGACAGAACAGAATAACAATAAAGTCCCCACTGATGTGAACTCAGCCTTATTGCATGAATCAGATGAAGAAGTGCAGGCTGTATGGGTGACATGAATTATATGGATGGTGTATACACAGAAATGTCTGATATAAACTGTCATTATTTAGAGTAGCAGAGGAAATATGCAGCTGCCTGCATGGGAGGGGAGTGTTGGAGCGGATGAGTGTGGAAGTCTTGGGAGAAGTGTCTGTACTCCCGTAGCGGCAGACTGCAAAGCACTCCTATTCAGAGGTGTAGGTGGAGGAGTTAAAACAGACACTGACAACAGATCAGTGCTTGTGAATGTGCATAATGTCTTGGCTCTTGTTTGTGTTTCTGTGCCTTGTGTTTGAACTCTATACCTGCTCGTTTATCCTCTGTACTGACCTTGGCTAGTTCCACTGAATAACTTCTTGTTCTTGTCTACTGATTTGGCTATTCTCTCTGGGTTTTTAATTTGGCTTGTTCTACTGATTAACCTTCCATCTGCTGATTTTGTTGTATCTGCACCCTTTCTGATTTTGACTGCAGCTCGTTGTATTATCCTTTCTGGTTTCCTTTGACCATCTATTAGGTCTGTGATCTACAAACTCGCACCTGTTTTCTTTCACCTTACTCCACGGGCACAACCTGGGTCCCCAGTAGCCAAGACCATCCAGCCTTACGGCAAGCTCTGTTAAATAATAAGAGACATTCTTAGTCTCTGCCACCCAGAGTGGTGTATGATGACAGGTGCCTGTTTTTGAGTTTGTTGGCTGTGGCTCCAGTTAGGGATCTCTGTAATTTAGATTACACTTCTCTTGTCTATAGCGAATGCATCCATTCTGTGCTTTCATTGACAACTCACTGTTTGTGAAAAGACTGTCCAATCACCATGTGTAACCATATCTTTGCAGGTCCTTTAATAGTAAAAGGTCCTTTGGTCTGGCAGTGTTTTTTTTTCTGTGTTTGTTTTTTTTAAACACAATTTCAATGTGCAAGACCCCCATGTGGCCATTCAAACCACTAATATTATAAACCATTATTGGCTCTAACTACTCACCTGGACAATATAATCTTTGTCTCATAGCTAAAGTTCAGCAGGAGATAGATGAGGTCACCAAGTCCTTGCGTCCTCCAGAGCTCATGGACAAACCCCAGATGCCGTATACAAATGCTGTCATCCATGAGGTACAGAGAGTTCTTGACCTGGCTCCAACTGCACTTTTCCATGCCACCACTGAAGACGTCAAGTTCAGAGGTTACAGCATCCCAAAGGTACTGAGTATTTTCGGTATTACACAGAGGTGAATCTAATCTAGATCTGACTTGAAGCCTTTGCCAACGTTTTTGTGTTTCTACATTCAGAGACTGAAAAACTGTTATAACATAGTCCTGCTCACACAGCTGAATTAAAATACCACATAGTTCTAAACTATTTCAGGCAGTCCCATAGGGTTAGGGGTTTAGGCAGATCCTTGATTTGATGGTTTGATCCTTGCTATCCTTGCCCTTAGTTCACCAATGTCTGTTCAAAACAATTAATTTCAGAAGTCACATTAGTTGAATAAAGCCCCCTAGTTTATAAAGTGTCACGTGACCTGTCACATGATGTGAGTATAAAAAGTGAGTCTGCAACACTACTAAGCAAGCAACATGAAGACCAAGAAGTCAGAGGTCAGAGACAAAGCTGTGGATCCAATTATAAAAAATACCCCAAGCTAGAGATGAGCAAATAAACTCTAAATTAATCAGATTTGTCACAAATTTCACAAAAATTCTTCTGATCAACGAATCTAAAGTTTAGGTTATTCACTTTGAACAAATTGCACAAAAATTGCTGGCAGCCTGATAGCCAGTCAGGGGGCAGAATATTGTCTGGTTATCAGGGTCTGAGCTTTGTGAAGCACGTGTGCCATTGTGAGCTTAGTCAATGATTTGATAGAATGTGGTTGCCATGTTGCTGGCAGACACCAATTACAGACAGAAGCCAGCCATTATGGAGTCTTACAGGGACACTGTGGGACTGTCAAGAAGATATATTAGTTACGGTAAATTTTACGGTAAGGGTAGTGGCTGGAGATGTTTATGTCATGCAGTGCAGACACAGAGATTATTTTTTGCTGGAAATTTTTTCCTGAGTGGGTTTTCCCAAGAAAATGCTCACTGACTGGGGGACCCAGTTCATGTTGCAAATGATGAAGTCTCTCTGTAGGCAGATACAGGTGCAATATCTAGTGAACAGCCCGTACCACCCTTAGTCTAACGGCCTATGCAAATGGTTTAACTGCACCCTAAAGCAGATGCTTAAGATGTTGGTTGACTCCAACGAGTGCGACTGGGAGCGGTACATCCCACACCTGCTATTCACCTACCAGGAGGTTTCACAGGCCTCCACGAGGTTCTCCCTATTTGGGCTCCTGTACGGATGATGTACAGGAGCCCCCTGGTGAAAGAGTCCTGGGATGGAGATATAGCCACCCCTGGGGTACTGAATATGTCATGTGCTTCTGGGACACGATGAAGGCCTTATCGCGGTTGGTGCACAAAAATATGGTGCAAGCCCAGTTCAACCAGAAGCGATGGAACAACCAGAATGCTAGTGACAGGACCTACCAGGTACTGTAGGTAAAAAAGTGTAAGTACTGGTCCCTGTACCTCAGGACAAGCTTCAGGTGGTCTGGTAAGGCCAGTACCGCGTGCACCTGCGGCTCAACACTGTAACATACTGGGTCACCCTGGGCCATGCCTGGGGAAGGCACATCCTGAGCAGGAGGCATGTGCCCTCCCAGTATGCAACCTTCCAGAGGAGAGGGAGGAGGACACCCGCCTGGATATGCTCACCCAGATTAGGGCACATTGATCCATTGAGGATGTGGAGGTTGGAGGACCAACAGTCCCAGCTGTGAGCAACCCTTGAACCCTTCCAGGAGTTGTTCAGCAACAAGCCCGAAGGAGAGAGACTGCTGTCTATCACGTGGACACCAGAGATTACCCTCAGATCCGGTGTTCACCATATCGGGTCTCCCTCGAGGTGCAGCAGCACATGCACCAGAGGTTTGACAAGATGCTGAAGCTGGGGGTTATCCAGGCATCCAATAGCGCTTGGGCCTCGCCTGTTGCCTCTCCCCAAAAAAGGATTGGACACCCAGTTTTGCGTGGATTACAAGGAACTGAACCCTATCATGGTCACCGACATGTACCTAATGCCGTGCATATGACCATCCCGTTCCGTACCTGCCAAGAGAGGCATTTTCAGCCTGTATGGGCACCACTTCACTGTGTAGGCAGCCCACAACTTTCTCAGGTGGTTACACACCGTATCAGGAAACAAATGGGAGGTTGATCTGCTGGAGCCTTGTACCATTTCGCCATTCGCCCCAAGAAGGGCCATGACCACGGGAACGCAGACGGGTTATCCCAGCAAGGATCGGTTGTGGACAGGTGCAGGGAAACACAGCACCTAGAGCTTACCCCTAGCGCCCTTTAAAGGGGGGAGGTGTGAGGAATATGAGGAGACAAAATTTGATGCCTGCCCATTTGCTGTCAGAGCTATGGGCAGACATTCCCCCAGACATCATGGAACCGGAACTTAATAAGGAATTATGAAAATACTGCACATCTTAGCCATACACCGTTTACATCTTTCAGACCCTGAGACCGAGCCGGATGTTCCCCTGGACCTCTCTCATTTATAGGATGCAGGGAAGGGGAGATATGCAGAACTCCTAGTGTAAGTCAAGCAACAATGCCGTGTTTGGTCTCCAAGGGACCCGGCTGTATTCCATTGGCACCAGAACTGCCTCCCTATGACCTTCCAGTGAGGAGTTAGGATCTATAGGATCCTCCCAGGGGATCGGAGGGGCGTGACCAACTAAGTGTTAATTGCCCATGTGAGGCAGTGGCCATTGTCTTTCTCTGAAAGGAGGTCATGCTGTGTATCTTATTTGGAGAGACCTGGAAACCCCACTGACATTACTGCCTTCCATGTGACTACGGCATTATACATCTATTCGGTAACTGACTTTCACATTATCTGTTAACTCTGACTGTACTATCACCTATATTTGCATCTCTGACCATTGTATATATCCTGTATGTATATAGTGTTGTTGTCTAGTGCGCCCTTAAGGAAATTAAATATATCATTTAATCCTTCGCTGTTCTGTTATCTCGATCCACGAATCCCACATGGCCGTGTTTTGATATTATCTTACATGCTACCTGGGCTAGTTTGTAGCCCAATATAATCCTGTTAATGGACCGGGCTTATATGTAACGAGGAACTGGAGGCAGTCTACCGGGCTGGCAGATCTATGTTTCACTGGAGCAGGGAAAGGAATCTCTCAGCTTGTCAGGGTTGTGAGCGAGTGTTGTCAACCCCCGTCACTACCTATGCCTCCTGAGGCCCGTGTCAACAAGGAGTGTCTGTGTAAAACTGTTCCAAGCGGACCTTACGTACTCCCAGGGAGTGGCACGTCTTGGTAAAAGTAAATAGACCATAGTAAATAGTAGTCACGTTAGGAGTCTCTGTGAGATACAGTTGCTCACAGTTCATACACCAATTTTCAGCCCGATTAGAACAGTCTTGATTTGGGTCAAATTGTATCAAATTAATTTTTCTAACTGATGCATTAGATTTGGACTCAAAATCAATTTAAATAAATGTGTTCATATCAACAAGCACCCCAACTACGGAAGAGAGGCTAACCATTCAGGAACACATCTCCAAACTAACCTAAGATATAGCAGAGAGTTCCCTTGACCCACACTAATGGATCAGCTGTGGAGACTAGGGATGAGCGAATCGACTTCGGATATTTGCGAAGTCGATTTGCAAAAAACTTTGTTCTAATACTGTACGGAGCTGGAGCTCTGTACAGTATTAGAATGTATTGGCTCCGATGAGTCGAAGTTGATTTTTACTGTAAAAAAAACATTTCCAGGACTCGGGTTCAGTTCCAAGTGGTACCTTGGAACCAAACCCAAGTTCTGGAAATGTTTTTTTTTTACAGTAAAAATCAATTTCTGAAGTTATTACACTTCGGCTCCCGCTCCGTACAGTATTAGAACAAGGTTTTTTGCGAATCGACTTTGGATATTTCATCCGAAGTCGATTTGCTCATCCCTAGTTGAGACAACTGCATAATAACAGACCAAAACAAACAGATAGACATGAGAAGAAGACGCAGCAGTGGAATTCCTGCTAATATAGACCCACAATTTTTAAAAAAGATGCAGTACTGTAATTTGAGAAATTGGGAGATGTTTTTTTTTTCTAAATAATAAAGATCTTTTTATCTGGTTTAGAAGCGAAGTATAATGTTTAGTCTTATCTTCTTCTAGATCTTCTTAAGCTTTGCAATTTTCTCAGTGGGGGTTGTATTAACTGATTAATGCACGTCTCTTCAAAAATTAATTTTAAATTGATGAGACTATAACATGACCTAAACGATTTTTTTGTTTTTTCGGCATTATAAAGTATTTAATATTTGGCAATATAAATTACCATAAAATCATCCAGTTTATGGTGATACACCAACTTTACTATCTTCTTATTTACATAAAATTGGGCAGCATCAAACCTCTTGTCTAGGGTTCAAGCTCAAAGCTTTAAAAACTGATCTATTGCATATGACCTGGACTTGTTCTAGAATTAAGGTCTACTTGTTGGGAGTTCTGGTGCATAGCTATCTGGAACATAATTTGGAAATACCCCTTGAACTCCTGCACTTGTTTATTAGAGACATGTCTTGGTTACTTTCTCTCCTTACCCATAAAAGGAATTTGATTGCTAGATTATGTTTTCAACAAGACTCCTTATTGATAAAAAGTGGCTAGTTATCTTCTAACTTGGGAAACATACGTGAGGCTAGTAAAATGTATCAGTGTTCAGTCAATGCTCACAGTGATACCCCTTTTTTACACAGTGAGGTTTTTTTTCTCTTTTCCTATATATTCTGTCAGGAAATTGAATTATGGATGAGAATAAAAAGTTACACCTATGTCACAAAATTAATAAAAAAAAATTAACAAAGACACTTGCCTGATCAGGCATGGCAGAGGTGTGATTAAATATGCAACTGTTCTTCATTTCACCCCTTGCCTCATTCCTTATATGCAAAAAAAGCATACAAAGAGTCAGCTGCATATACTCATATAGCTCATGTATAATACTTGACCAACAGTAAGATGTATAATATAAATGTATTAGTATACTACAATCCTCAATAATGAGACACGTTCGTATAACATGTCATTGCTTGTTTTCAGGGAACAACTGTGATCCCTTACCTCACATCTGTCCTGACGGACCCATCTCAGTGGGAGACTCCAGAAGAGTTCAACCCCAGGCATTTCTTGAATGAGGAGGGCCAGTTCCGCACAAAGTTGGCCTTCATGGCTTTCTCAGTAGGTAAGAAGTAGAGAAAAAAATGTAACCAGAAATAACGAGAAAACGGATGGAGCATCTTCGAAGGAGACTTTACAGATTTTCTTCAATCAAGATGGCAGCAACAGCCTCTCCGCGATCAAATGGATGAGGTGAGTATGCATTGTTTTGAGATTTTTTTTTACTGCCATTTCAGGAAATGATAAAAGAACACCAAGAAGTATGCCATCCGGTCCTGGCGATTTGTCTATTTTAATCTTTTTAAGATGCAACTCTACTTCTTCCTTGGTCAGACAGGGCATTTTTAATGGGGAATTTACTTTTATATTCTGCATTTCATCTGACAGTTTATTCTCCTCAGTGAATACAGTGGAGAAAAAGATATTTAGTAGCTTTGCTTTCTCCTCATCGCTCTCTGCAACCCCCCCCCCCCCCTCATTACTCTGTAAGGTTTATACTTTTTACCATTTATATAATTAAAGAGCATTTTAGGGTTAGTTTTACTCTCTTTGGCGATTAATCTCTCGGTCTCTAGTTTGGCTGCTTTTATTTGTCTTTTACATATTCTATTTTTTTCCTTATAGTTTTTCGATGCTTCCTCGCTCCCCTCCTGTTTTTGTAATTTAAATGCTTTCTGTTTGTCATTTATTGCTTTCTTTACAGCTCTATTTATCCACATTGGTTTTTTCTTGTTCCTTAACCTTTTATTCACATAAGGTATGTACCTCTCACAATTAGATATTAGGATTAGAGATGAGCGAGCATACTCGTCCGAGCTTGGTGCTCGTTCGAGTATTAGGGTACTCGTAAGTGCTTGCTTCTCGGACGAGTATCTCGCCATGCTCGAGGAAATGGAACTTCCGCATCGTGCTTTTTTGGCGCCTATAAACTCAGCCAATCACAAGCCAGGAGACTCTGCGGTACACCCCAGCATCACGTGGGGCCCTTACGATGTCCGGACTAGGCAGGGGTTCGCTGGCCTGATCATGGTGAGCCCTGGAATGATAACTAGTGACTGGCCCGCGAGTGTCTCGGCTCAGATGCCGTCTGGATATCATTAGGGATACGCTGCTGCGTTTCAGGGAGAGTGTTAGGGGCCTGCATTTTAGTTCTCTGTTAGGCAGGAATCACCCACAAAGAACCCAACAGCCCTTCTAAGGGCTACAAGACATTTTTTTTTGTCTCCCGGGCTTTCGGGCTGGCTGGCTGGCAACTAGGTAGTTGCAGCTATCGCCATATATAACCACCTTTTTTAATGTTTATATCTCAGTGATACAAATCCATTGCACACAGCAGTGTGGAAACCATCTGCTGTGTGTCACAGTTCAGCTGTCCACTCACTCCAATCCGTATTTTCTGTCCAGGTGACACTTTCTGTACGTCACTTAATACAACCAAGTCTTTTTGCTGCCTGTCACGTATATAGCTTGATCCCAAAAATCTCTGTGCGACATTTGTCTGGGTCGCAGTCTAAATAGCCACCATCAGTAGGGTGTCAGTTAGCTCTACGACAGTTTCTGCACGTCACGTTCCTAAAAAAAACAAAACTACAAAAAAATATATAAAAAAAAATTAAAAAAAGTTTTTTAGTTGTTTTAGCTCAGTGATACAAATCCATTTCACACAGCTGCGTGGAACCATTCTGTGTGTCACTGTTCATCTGTCCACTCACGCCAATCCGTATTTTCTGTCCAGGTGACACTTTTGTACGTCACTTAATACAACCAGACAGAGGCGTAGCTAGAGGTTCAGCACAGGGGGCGAAAACATACTTGAGCGGGCCCCACTTATTGGCTTCCCAAACGCACGTTTCAACTTCACAGGCACATAC